>NDGN011325110.1:0-12448 GCA_002564285.1 Tympanoctomys barrerae
TTGTACAGCAATTAACCACTAAGAAGAATGTATGCAGTGTGTTAATTATTGAAACTATCCTACAGATTTGATTTGAAACTGTCTCATTGCTATTTATCAATAAAATTATGGAAAAAAGAAGTAAAAAATAAATAAATAAAAAAGAAAGAAAAATTTAAATGAAAAAAAAGAATATTTCCAAACTGAAAATAATGTAATGCCATCAAGAGAAAATAAATGTGCTAATGACAAACAAGAGCACATTACAATAAAAACTAACATAAATCTCACAGTTAAAAGAAGCAAACCACTATGAAATATATATATTTCAAAATAGATATATATGTATATATTTTCAAAAAGTTCAAAGATATAAAACAATAAGGAAAAGATTTCATTGGACTTTGTGGTTGAACACCTGTAATTGCAGCTACCCGCGAGGCTGAAACTGGGCAATTTAACAAGACTTTGTCTCTAAATTTAGAAAAGAGAGGCTGGAACTATAAAGGAGTGCAAGTTAAGGGCCACTGTGGACAATTTTTTGTTTGTTTCTTTGTTTTGGTAGAACTGAGGATTGAACTCAGGACCTTGCGCTTGCCAGGCAAGTGCTTTTCTATTGCTCTATCTTCCAGGCCTCAACTGTGGACAATTTTGTAAGCCTTTGTCTTAAAGGAGACAAATATGGGATGTCAGGATACTAACATAATAAACAAACTTTATATGCCAATCTAAGTTATTGTGACATGAATAAACAATTTATAATTGCATTTAAAATGGTTATGTTTTATGCATTCTATAACATCCACATTTCAGCTTTAAAAAAAGATGAATAAGGAATTGCCTCCTTATGATACTAAAATTCCATGTAGTATTTGATATAAAAAATAAGAAGCATACAAAGTTACTAAACCAACATCTCTTGAATTTTCAATCCTCCCTCAGTTTCCCAAAGGGCTAGGATTACAGCCAATGTATCACTACACCTGACTGCATTTTATTTTTTGATTAGTAATCAATTTCAAGGTGCCCAACATGAAAAAAATAGGAAATGATATTCAAATACTTAGAATAATATTCAAATTAAAGGGTAAAAGAAAAAAAGAGTTCTGAATTCTTTTGAGGGAAAGAGAAAATAAAAGGGAAAATCAGGAATAGGTTCTTGATAATGATGGTTCACATATTTATACCTAGAAGAGAAGTTTTCTTTTTTAAATTTTATTTTATTGAGAAACAAATATCAATGAGACAGTTTCAAAGCTGATTAATAGGACATTTTCAATAATTAATACATTGTATATTGTTACCTTCTTAGTGGTTATCTATAGTACAAGAAGCAGACAGGATAGCCTGTCCAAACACTTACTACAAATCTTTTCTTCTCAATGAATTAAGCAAAAGTAGCTGTATATCTACCCTAACTATTCTGCATAAATACAAAATGGTCTTTCTTTTGTA
The DNA here is from genome assembly GCA_002564285.1 of Tympanoctomys barrerae. NCBI lineage: Eukaryota > Metazoa > Chordata > Mammalia > Rodentia > Octodontidae > Tympanoctomys > Tympanoctomys barrerae. The sequence goes on from NDGN011325110.1 coordinate 1,435, forward strand.
TTCCCTTTTTTTGTTTAGTCCTGTCAGAGATGGAGATTCTATTGGCATCTAAATACTATAGGTGCTTGAATTCAGCAAAACAAGAGAAAAAGTTTTCTGCACAGAAATTCTAACAATCAAAGCTCAGATATATAATTCCTATCCCACTGCCAATAAAGCAAATAGTACACAATGTATGAGTTTTCTCCTAATGCACAAGGCAAGTGGTACCTATAAGTAAAACCAGAAAAGACATTTGTAGTACTGCTCAACTGTCACATTTACTATAATATATAGCACATTTGGTAAGTTCACCATAATGGAAAACACAGATTGCTCACGTGGTTGAAAACTGCCCTAATCATCTGAATTAACTAAAAAATACTAATTTAATCTCTACATTTAATCTCTATATTTTAATCATTAAAATATATGAAACTGACCCTAAATAAATGGAAAAAATTATAGTCAACTGATAGAAGCAATAATTGTCTTCAGACCATTCAATTAGAAGACCTTTCTTTTCCCCCCGGTCCTGGGGGTTGAATTCAGGACCCTGTGCTTGCCAGGCAAGCATATATTCTACTGAGCTACCTCCCCGGGCCCAGAAGACTCTTCTTTAATTCATGTAAAAGTCAGTGAACATCCAACCACAACTCATCAGATGGGATGTAATGTGACACAAGAACTACGAATATATAATCAATGATGCTGTCAAAAAAAAAAAAAAAAAAAAAAAAAATTCTCTGGGACGGCCAGATTGCTCAATGGACTAAAGCGCTTGCAAAGTAGTCAGGGTTTATCCTCAGAGTGCGGTGCCACCCTCGTCCACAGGGGGCGCTAAGACGGAGATTGAGACTGGGCGTGGTCGTGCGCACCTAGAATCCTAGTGCTTGGGAGACTGAAAACAGGAGAATTACTACGAGTCTGATCTATGAAGTGATACCCTATAGACCCTGTACTAAATACATTTTTTAAAAAGTCCCAAGAAGCCCCAAAATTGATAGCCAAGGGCCATATGGCTTTTAAGACTTAATTTTTCTCATACAATTACAAACAATAATAGTGCATTTCTCAGGAGAGGAATTTTCTAAAGACTAAATGTCACTCTACATCAGTAACAGTTCCTACAGCCCCATGGATGCAATGAAAGAACTAACATTAGAAGAGCTTATACATATTGAAAAACAAAAATCAGTTTAATTATTTTTTCAGTTTATACATCATGGTCAATATGGAAGTAAGTTGGCAGTGAAAAGCAAGCAAAATTACAGAAGAAGAAAACTGGAGAGACAGAACTTTATATGGTAAAGCAAATGTGCTATGTACTATAGTAAAGGCATCGTAAAAAAGGAATAAAGGGACAACTAGGATAAATAGAGGCTACATAGGTTTTCACACTGATAATAAAGTATTCTGACACCTCCCTTCCTTAGAGTAATGGGCTTCAAAAAAATTCAAAAAATTAATTAAAATGCTAAATAGGTGATCATCACTCCTCACAGTCTTACACTTGTAAACTTTCTGAAAAGACAGTCCTAAAAGCCCCTGTATCACAATTCTCTATGTTAGTTGTAAATTTGCTGATTATTAAACTAAAAGCTAGGCTGGACTTAATGTATCAGAATCTGAGTTAAAACCAGGTAGTTCTTTATTACACTAAACATTGATTTTTGTTGCTTTAAAAGTATTTTTTCATCTTCCTTTTCTTGAGATTCTAGTGATTGAACGTGGGAAGCAAAAAGTATATAGCCAACCCCTTTTTAAAAATTTTTAAAACAAGATCTTGGTAAACTGCCCAGGCTGGCCTCAAACTTAGGATCCATCTGTCTCAGCCTCCTGAGTAGTTGGAATTACAGGAATACACCACTAACCCAGTTTAACTTTTTCATTAAATTGTAATATGCAGATATCAGATAGAGCTTAAACGTACAGCTACATGCCTTTTAAAAATTGTCCACTCATTGTAAGATCCATACACCTCAATTTGTTATTTAATACGGCAAAAAGAGAGTAGCTAAGCATTTGGTGTAGTAAATAATCCCTGTATACTCATATTTCTTTGTTACTTGGTCAAAATTTAATGTTTATTTTTTATTTACTTATGTATGTATGTATGTATGTATGTATGCATGTATTTGGTGATTTTGATAGTGGTGTTATGCTAGGGACTGAACTCAAGGCCTCATGCTAGGCAAACACCCTTCTACTGAGCTACATCCCATCCCTCATATTATTTTTATTGTTCTTCTTAACCTAGGTAAATATAATACATTATTCACTATTCCTAATTCCTTCAACATAAACTTTGCTATTTTAAACATTTCTTTCATCTCCATTAACAATGTAAACTTAAACTGAGTCAATGGTAGTTCCATTCTTTATTTGAACATACATTACCAAGCCCTGTTTCCCCAATAAGAATTTAAGTATGTGATGATGGAGTTCATGCTTCTGGCCTTTATACTGTTGCTCTAGGACAATAATAGTCGTGTTGTAGAGGATCTGACATTGAATCATTTGTTTAGCACACTCAGCAATATAAGAGATTCAACAACTTATATAGAAAGTTTTTTTAAAAAGTCCAAATTGCAGACCTAAAGAACAAGCAGATCTGGACTGAAGAGATAGCTCAGCAGTCTAAAGTGTCTGCTTAGGCAAGCTTAGATAAGCACAGGGACTGCAGTTCGATCCCCAGTACATGCTGTGCCAGCCCTGCCCCCAAGGTGGGCTGAGCTGGCCACCAAAAAAAAACACCAAGCAGATCTGAAGTACATTTCCAACCATCCAACAGAATGCATCAAAACTTTAATAGAAAAAGACCATGTATTCTCAATGTACCATATAGATAATATATGGTAATAAACTCTCAAAGAAGAGCATCAGGGATGTAACAAAGACAAACGTAATAAAAGTACTAATTACTTTTTATGAAGTCAGGTTTAAGATATGTATTAAAACTTAAGAGACCAGTAAATTTTAGACTCCTACAAAGTTTCACACATATATGCATATATATACCTCAGTAGAAAAGATGTCATACTTAACAGTATTTGTGTTCCTAAATATACACAATAAAAATTGAAAAGAAATAAACCTATCTTTGTCTTGTAAAATTTAAATAAGTTCCAAACAACTTGTATTTCCATGTGGACCACCTTACACAGCCAGCATCATGTGCTGTGCTCTGTTGTAGAAGTTAAACAAGTATGTTATAACACATTTTCAAACCCCTGTTTAACTCTTTTGATTGTTTCTTATCACAATCACTAAAGAACTTAATTAAGTTTTTATTTACTCTTAAGGAAATACAGGTCACACAAAGCATCACTTGTTGGTGCAGACTAACCTGAGCAGGGCAACTAGAAGCCCTACCTAACCTGGAGCCAGTCATAGCACTTCTTTGGGCCAATGTTTAGTCATCGACAAAAGGGAGGCAGCAGACAATCTTCACTCTCATTCAGCAATGAAGTTCTTTAAATCAAGAATTCAAAGTATACAGGCGCTAGGTCTTGAGTTCACAGGTGCTAGGCCCTGAGTTCAATCCCCAGTACCAGAAAAAAAAAAAAATTCAAAGTAGAACTCTGCTGTGTAATATAATGTGTAAATATAATGTGTAAATATAATGTGTACATATAATTCTAATGTAAGTGTAAACTTATATTCAACTATGTAAGGAAAAGAGTTGGTTGGGGACTAAGGGTTATGTATGTAAGTCTTTCTAGGCTTCTTTTCCATTTTTTCCCTGCTTCCTTTTAAAACCCTACTTCAATCTTTTATCACATAAGAAATGGATATAGATGACAGATGTCTATTTTATTTAAGTTGCATCATCTTAAGAGGCTATGTTCTAGTCCAATTTTTAAAAAAACACTGCTTATTTGTATACTTTGATTTTTTTATTAAAAACTAAAAAAAAGCAAAAAGGTATCACTGCATTTTTTCATACAGTACAGAATGTGAAATACATTTAGCCTTTGCTTTTTCAAGGGCTGACTACATCAGCAATACACAAACATGAAGAAGCTAGCAAATGGCTCAGAGCTGAATTGGCAAAATGTCCATTGTGTCATTCTCATAAGAATATGAAGTTGAAATCAGCTACTATCAAAATTCTTTTCAAAAGAGAGTAAGAAATAATATCGAATGCCTTTCTAAATTCTCTAAATCAAGTACTTAAAAAATTGGTAAAAATTCTCAACTAGCTAATTTTGGTCAATAATAATTTTGTAAATTTTATTTCCCAAACCTTTATATTTCTAATCACCGTATGTTCAAATTTTACTTTTATTCAAGTTTTAATTTCATGAATATATTTTGAAAGTAAAATACTGTCATAATCAGCTTCTCAGAGTACATAGAACTTTAAGGTATTCTAGAATGTACATTTGCTGACCAAAATCCCACAATTTCAAGCATGATAAATATTTCAGGAAAAGACTGATGAATCTTCTCATTTATATTTTTAATTATTTTATTGAAAACAATCAAATTTTAAAAGCAGCAGTACAGGGAAGATCAATGTTCCACTTTTCCTTTTTATATAAAATTAAAACAGTTTGTTTCTTTAGAAGACAACTTTGCTTCTAAGGTCATTATTCAAAACAAGTTTCTAATCTGAATTGTAATGCTTCATTTTTTTCTAATAGTAAATGATTCATTCTCGCCCCTCCCTTAATATTCACTTCTACTTTTTATCTAAATGATTGCTTAGTTTTCAAAATGATTATAAAAACTAATTCATCAACTTTTTAAAAAAGGAAAAAAAAACAAAGGACAGAATGAACAATAGTTATGACTGAGTTATCTCAAAACTTCAACCATAATTAAAATGCCAAAAGTAAAACCACTACTCTTTATTTTTTTAACATCCATATCACATGTGAATATTCTAGTTTACTTAATTTTAACTTCCAAACCACCTTCATAAATACAATTAAAATTTTAAATTAAAATTTGACCTAGTTTGCTTTGTGTAGTTAAAAAATAAACAAACACTCATTCTGAAATCACACAGGGGAAAAAAATACAAAGCACATACATATAAAAATACTTTACCAAGAAGACCTAGAACTTTCCAGCATTTAATGCTTTGTTTTCTCCTAATAGTTAACTGCAATCAGGCATGTGACTGACTACACACATTTTATCCAAGTTAAAGAATACTTTCAGCCATGTTCTTTGGCAGGTAAGAACCACCCTCCGTTTATCAGCTCAAGAATTAGCCAGAAGCAAACACACAAAATCATAACAAGTTACCTTCAAACATTCTTTCTCTTTAGATTTCGCCTTTTGGGCTTGAAAATAAAAAAGCAATTCGGCAAGTCTTATGCTGCTAAAATGGCTCCTGTAGATTGGGGAAGTGGTGTCTGTGCTTCAGCTTATGAGTCATACATGAAACCAAGTGTTTCTAAGGGAGACACGCCCATGTTGCTGTGGACCCAATTATCCTGCTAGGTCAAACATGCAAATCTACAGGTAAAAGCGGAAAAGGGAAGGTTAATAGGACAAGAAGAGAATGGAAGGAGCAAGATCTATCCTTGATGAAACCATTACTAAACTCATGCTAACTGCTATAATTTAAATTTAGCAATAAAATAGAATGAGAATCTGTAAGAAAGAAAAATTAAATACTGCATATTGTTTTAAAATATGAAGTCTCACTTCTTAAAACTAATTTTTATCAAATAAATACAACATGAATGGAAGAAGAGAAGATGGAAGACAGATTGTAAACTATGGCTCTGTAACAATGGACTAGTGGGTCTTATCTGGCTACTCATTAACCCTTATATGCATGGGACGGATTGCTATGTAATCTGGAAAAGCCAGTAAACTGCAACAGTAGATGCAGATTTATAGATTCCCTAAACAAATAAAACCCACTAGAAAATTCAAAGTTCACTGGAAAAGTAAATGTGAATTAATATGACTTATAACATTTTTAAAATCCATGTTAGAAAGTCCAACCTAGCAAAATGATTTTGAACAGAGCTTCAAGCTTGATAAAATCCCATAAAAAAGAATTCAATCATATATAACTATTTCCATATAATAGCAACAGAGTAAATACAATTTAGCAAGATTTTCTTCCCTTAGTTAATTACTTAGGAGTAATTATCCTGCTTTGCCAGAGATATAGATGAGAAAACGTTCTCAATGACTTACAAACTTTATAAACTGCTAAGAAAACCTGATTATAAACCTATTTTCAGCCTATTTTTCCATTTCACTTAACATTGCTAAGTTTATCTTTTTTACTGAAATAATCTCCACAGTTTAACAAATTGTTCATTAAAATTGTGCAAAGAAATATATTACTCTTTCTCTAGCTAAATGTCACATTTAGTTCACTGTAACTCACTTATTCAGAAACAAAGTTCTCTGAGCAGTCAAAGGAAGTCCACTGTTCATTGGAAAGCCCCCAAATCATTTGCCACAGCTGCAACTTATTTTGGAAAATATCCACACATGCCCAAGAAATTGATTATCATCTTTTAGTTAATTAGAAATAGAAGTTATAAACAATGGAGGGCAATAGTAAAAAAGATGTTTTGAGAACAGAGTTGATAATAAACTTTGAAAAAAACACCAGCATATACACAGAAGAGACTTAAAATACAAATAAATTACTTCTCTTTAATGCAAACAAGTGCTCCTAAGGAGATGATTCCAGGGTTACTATTACAATATACTGCCCCTTCCCTCAGAGTGAACCTATTAGAAGTATTGTATCAACTATTGGAAATGGGCCCCAGTTCTACTCACAATACTCCCCACTAAAAAAAATTAATAGCTGCATGGCAGCATATCAGGGAAAAAAATAAGCAAACGGCTTAATACAGGTTCAACAATCCATTTGGATTCAAAATCTAATTCTGCTACCTTTTACCATACATGAGTAATTTGGGCAATCACTTAAGCATGTGCCATCATTCCTTTATAATATAGAATAATGATACCCACTGAAAAGGATTATTGCAACAATTAAAATAAATTCATGTATCGATATTGGTATCTAAAGAAAATAAGTTCACAAAGAACTCCTCATACTTCAAAAATAAGAAAACAACCCATTATTATTTTTATGTATTTATTTATTTTCTTTCTTTTTTAAGTAGGAATATTGAAAGAAAGGTCTGCTTGATAGGGAAAAGGGGACCCAGAAAATGGGTTGCCCATCAATCCCTTTCTGAAGGGTGTTTTATTGAGCAAAGCCAGGAGGTAAGGCAGCCTTAAGGTGAGACAGATCTATAACCAGTCAAAAAGATTACAAGCATAGTCACTTAGGTAATAATGATCCAATGGCAAATCACAGGATGGGTGTGACTTGAGACAAAACTGTAGTCAACCAGTAAGTACACAACAAGTATAGTCACTAAGGGTAAATTGATTAAATGGGAATCAAATGGGGAAACAAGTTGTGTAGCAAGCACACGTGAGCAGACAAGGACTTTCTTAGAAGGTGTGGGTCAAGGAGGTTTGGTCCTCCACCTCAAGGTGATAGATGCCTATTTAGAGTTTCAATCACAGCTATTCATCCTTTGGGGAAGGATATCATCCCACTTCTAAATGATTAGATTTGAATAGACACTCCACCAAAGAGATGCATATAACAACAAAAAAAGGAAAAGATCTTAATATCAATATTCAATAGGGAAATGCAAATTAAAGTCATAATTTAATTTCACACCATTTAGAACAGCTTACAACAAATAGAGCTGAGGATGTAGCTCAATGGTGAAGTGCTTGCCTACCATGTGCAAAACCCTCAGTTCAACATAACACACCAAAAACAAACCAAAAAACTAACAATACCAAGTGCTAACAAGGATATGAAGTAACTGTAACTCTCATACTATCAGTGAAAACAGTACAGCTACTTTAGCAGTTTCTGTGAAAAGCTAATCAAATACTTATAATGATTTTATTAATAATTAGATATAGGAAGCCCAAATGTCCAATTGGTGTACATGGTATATCTATACACGGGAATTCTACTCAGCAATAAACACACAAGAGGTTATAAACTTCTGATATATGCTACAACATGAATGAAAGCAAAAGCATTACTTTGAATGAGATAAGCCAGATTCAAAATACTTACTATGTGATTCTATTTATATGACATTCTGAAAAAGCCAAAATAAAAGAAATTTTATCAGTGGTTGTCAGGTTTAGGGGACAAGGGGAGGAGATTAACCACCACAGAAGACAGAATATTGTTTGGAGTAATGGAAATAATCTGTATCTGAAGTGTAGTACAGGACATATAATTTGTAAATGTGTACGGTGTCAAAACTCATACAACATAAAACTAAATAGGGTGAATTATACTACATATAAATTATATCTCAACTTTGAAAAAGAAATTTAGTTTATGTTTCATGTTTATAAGTGCTTATACTGGATACAGTGCTAAGCACTTGATAATTATTGGCTGTTATTGCTATATTCATAAAAGCACCCACTATTAACACTTCAAGATGACAAATCATAACTAAATCTCTAAACTTTTAAATATGGCAATATAAGACACATGATGGGCAAATAATGTATCTGTACATATTGTGGATATAGCAATTCAAAAATTAGATGAGTCAGTTTATATCATAATGTAAAGCTGTATGGCTACCTATAAAATTATTAACATTTGCATTTGAACTATTAGCTATGTCAAGTGAGTGAATTTACTAAATGTCAACTAAAGTTAAGACACTTCTTCCTGTTAATTAGAATTTATTAAAAATTATATTATAGCTAAAGTTTCTGTTTTACTGTTCCAGCTTTCCTTGAGCTTAGAGTTGAAGATTCTAGTACATAAGAACAGAACATAATTTCCATATAGACTAATAGCACCCAATGCACAGGATTATTGTGGCAGAAGGATTTTTTTTTTTTGCTCCAAATGCCTTCAGGGCAGGTTTGGCTGGCTTGAGTTGTGGGGATGGAACCACAGCAAGCTGAGCCTGACTGCTTTGTTGAAGCAGCCACTTACAGAACTGAGCTAAAGGGAAGGCCCCCAAGAGGATTATTGTGATGATTAAACTAAATCCATGTACTGCTACTGGTATCTAAAGGAAAAATAAGTACGTACTGCTACTGCTACCTGTATAAAGAAATTTCACAACTCAGAAATAAGAAAATAACCCATTTTTTACTAGTCACATATGAACCAAAGAAGAGATTTAGATGGGAAAACACACACACACACACACACACAAAGATCTCAATATTAATAATCAGTAGGGAACGCAAATTAAAGTTATAATTCCAGGGCCAGAGAGATGGCTCAGTAGAATAAGCACTTCCCTGCAAGTACAAGGGCCTGCGTTCAATCCCTGGTTCTGCAAAAATAAATAAATAAATAAGTTATAATTCCATTATGCACCATTAGATTAGCAAAACCCCTAGCTTTAATCCCCAGCTATTCCCTTAGTAAATGTAAATTTTTTAAACTGGCTGGTGAGCCACGGGGCTCATGCCTGTAATTCCAGCACTCAGGACAGAAAGACAGGAGGATCCTGGATTCAAGGCCAGCATGGGCTCCACAGTGAGTTCAAAGCCAGCCTCCTGGACAACTGAAACCCTGTCTCAATAAAAAAAAGAGCATGAGGCTTGGTTTGAATCTTTCCCCTAAGGAGCTAATAAACTATAACTATCACAGATGAAAGAAGGAAATACCAAAGCATCAAAATGTCAAATACAGGTGGACAGATAGCTCAGCGCTTGCTTAGACAGAGGCAGACTTGCAGTGATCCTCCTGTTTTAACCTTCACCCCCAGCAGCTGGGATTACAGTCATGTGCCACCACACCCAGACTCCATTGCCGTTCAGCAGCACAGGAGAGGGGGTGGGAGAGGGGGGGGCTGGCATGTGGTACCAGGGATTGAACCCCAATCCCTGCTCTTGCCAAAGCACGTGCTTAGTTCACTGAGCTATCTTGCTGGCCCTGTCTTGATTGTATTTTATTTTATTTTTTAGGGAAGGGTCTACAAGGTCTCACTAGTAGATTGGATACAGGGGTGCATCACCACTCCCTGTCTCAATTGCCACCTCAGCATGCCCTGGGAAGGGGACACCACCAGCCTGCCTGGGATCGAACAGGGCCCTGAGCCTGCCTGCAGGCACTTTAATCCACTGAGCTATTTGGCCTGCCCGATTTTAATGACTCTCAAAGCACAATCCCAAATTCCAAGCAAATGAGCTTAAATGTAAAACACAGTTAATTCTCTAGCATTCATTTTAAACCAAAGACTCCTTCCTGCTTCACAGGGACAGGTTAGTAGAACACATCTGTAAGAAGCATGCCTCCAGAGAAAATATCTATATGTTGTAAGAATAAAGTCAAGCCACTTGCAGGAAAACAGATTGGACTGGAGATTATCAGGTTAAACAAACCAGACTCAGAATAACAAGTATTGCACATGTTTCCTAATATGTAGGATGTAGGGGAAAAAAAGATGATGTGAAAGTAAAAGGGAAACTACTAATCAAGAAGATAAAGGGGAATAGAGAGAAAGGAAGGATAATGAGGGACTAAAATGATCAAAGTACATTATATGCATATATGAAAATGCCACAAAGAAACTCAATATTCTTTTTTATTTTGAGACAGGGTCCCACCCAGGGATCAAACTTGCAATCCTCCTGCCTCAGCCTCCCAGAGTGGTGGGATAACAAGCACGTGCCACTACGCCCAGCTGAATAATTTTTATAAAAATGGTTCATTCAGCAAAATTTATACCATATTAAGAATTTACGAAACATTAAAAAATTAAAGAAGGTAGCAAGACCCTGCCTCAAAAAAAAAAAAATTACAGATGTGTTATGGTGTGTATCACACATCCCTTCAAAGCCTCAAGTGGTCATGGTGGGGTGCAGGCTTTTCTGAGGCAGCTGAATCTAGAGTTTATGATTGATTCACTGTCTCATACTGGGATTAGGGATGGAAGTGCTATAATTGACCAGGGTGGGTAGACGGCTTACAATATAGAGGAGGAAAAAAAAAAAAGTTTGCTCCTCCCTTTTGCTC
>NDGN011325116.1:0-10457 GCA_002564285.1 Tympanoctomys barrerae
TAGTAGTGAGACCCTGAACACCCTGTAGACCCTTCCCTAAAATACAAAAAAAAAGAAAAGAAACTAAAAGGAACCCTATAAAGTATGTACTTTTATATACAGTACCATATATTCTTTGACACATGAATATATTGAGTAATGCTCTAAGCATATGGATATATTTATGATTACTTTAAGGTTAAAAACATTCAAAATGCTTTCCAGCTTTTATGAGATATGCAGTACATTATTATTATCTGTAGTCACCCTATTATGGTTAAAACATTTTTCTGTTTATCTGCTATGTCTTTACTGTGTGTCAAATATACTTTGCACACAACATCAAAAAAAAGGTCAATATATCTTGAAATTACATCCAGTATCTTCATATTCATTGAATATGAGTTGTCACTGCTTTTTTAAGGAGTTTGAGATACATGAAGAAACAAAGGGTATGTGATCATTAAGAAAATTCAACTTATATCTTTCTTCTAAAGTGTAAGAAAAACAAGTACTGCAGACTTAACAAATGTTAACACACAATTGGTTTATTTCAAATTTTAATTTTGAAAAATAAAATGTTAAAGCTGAAGTTGCAAGTGTTTTGAGCTCTCAGCTCCACCTCTCTTCCTCTCTACAGAGAAGCAATTTTCCTGAAGTTGGCATCTCTCCAACTTCCGAAATACATAATATCATAAGTATACTTGCTCATGAAAGTTTTGTAGTAAAACTTTATATTTTAAGGTTTTCAAATGAGGTTTAAGGTATAAATTATAACATTATTTATAATTTGCATTTTTTATACCCTAGACATTTGCTTAAGTGTTAGAACAAAACAACCTGGAAACTCTGCACACATGAAGTTTGTATACTCATAGAATGAAGGGGAAGTGAATAAAATTCTTCTGTTCAGGCTGTTGTTATAAACTGGATTGTGTCTTCTGAAATTTCATATGTTGAAGTCCTAATCTCAAAATATGGCATGTTTAGAGATGAACATTTATTGAGGCATTTAAGTGAGTTTATAAGGGTAGGCTTTTAATCCCATAAGATTAATGTCCTTATCAGAAGAGGTGAAGGCACGTGAAATCTCTTTTAGATTGGCAGATAATGTGAGGGTCAATCTAAGAGGTAGGTTTCTGCAAGTTATGAAGACAACCCTCAGTCTCCTGAACTGATAAAATACATTTCTACTCTGTAAGCTACCCACTCGGATGAGTTTTATTATGGAAGCTTGATCTGACTAAAGCAGCTGCCTTATAACAGACATGCACCAAAAGAAAAAGGAAATGGAGTAATGAATTGAGATTGGAAGCTGATATGGAGAATCAAGGAAGAGCTTAACCAAGAAAGGAAGAGCTCTAGTTGAAGACACAAAGGAGCTGAGCATCTGGATGAATAAGTAAATAGACAACTGCAAGTTCCATCACAGAGACAGGAGAATTCTGGGGTGTGCTGGGAGTAATGATGAGTTTAGTATGGTGGAGTAGAAACACAGAGAAGCAGGGTTAGAAGACCTGAGGACTGAAGGTAGCAGAGAATCCATGGAATGGTATTCATTCAGAGATATGACAGGTGCTGTCATTCTATAGATCATCATAAACAGTCCAACTGACAAAACAGAAAACAAGAAAAAATCAAAGGCAAAAGCCAAGAAACCACTTCTAAAACTTAAGTAACAAAAATAAAGTTGGTGATTACCACCAAATAGGTGACAGTGAGGATAAGGAAAACTGATGACACAAGAAATAAATTTTGTAGAGTCTGAGGAGCTGTGAGAATTGCCCTACCTCTAGTAGAAGTGAGGAAGAATGAAAGAGAAGCCCAAAAAGTTAACATGAGATGCTTAATAAAGAGGATGCAAGAAAGAGGAGTCTGGAGTAGAGAAGTGAAGTCTAGAGTGGAAATACAACTTAATGGTCATTAGTGTGAAGATCATATTTAGAGCCATGGAGATGGATGAGGTCACTTAGAAATACCTACAAATAAGTATTGATAGAAAAGAGAAGTCCAATAGGTTACAGAGATGGTGAACAGCCAAAAATGGAGATTGAAATGTGACAGGAATTCAGGAATTAAGAGGAAAATCAGATTTCATGACTGGAAATCTGATTAAATGAAAATGTTTCAAAAATAAACCATCAAACCATATATTTAATTTGTTTCTTCTATGATTTCTTTAAGTCTTTTTTTGTGTGTGTGGTACCAGGGATTGAATTTGGGATCTTGCACTTGCCAGGCAGGCACTTATTTTACTAAGCTATCTCCCCAGAACTTCTATAATTTCTATAATGTGAATATGATCATTTTTATCTATGAAGTTTCTTAATGGTAAATATTATAGTTATTTATATTTAAATTTTATCTGTGATGTGGCAGTGATCATCTTTGTACATGAATTGTTGTTTCCTTAAGGGGTACCTTGGTAAAAAAAATGTTGAGTTGTAAAATATACATGTTTTGATTGTGTCATTATATGTCACTATCCATAGTATTTCAGAAATCATATTCTTGGTCATGCACAGTGTTACATTATTTATTCTTGAGATCACCATGTCATGCTTTTATCATTCTGAGATATTTAAACAGATTATTTAGGTATAATTGATGCACAAATGCTGTATATTATTCAAAGTATATAGTTTAATGAATTTGCACATATGCAAATACCTACAATAGCATTTTCATAATTAATGGTGATAAGTATATCCAACAGCTTCCCAAGTGTCTTTAGGTACATTTGTTGTGTTTTTGGCTTTCTTTTGTTCATATGTGCATTTGTCCCTGTGATGTGAAGAACATTTAACTTGAAATCTACCTTCCTAACATATCTTGAAATGTATAGGTCAATATTGTTAACAATACATTTTATGATGTACCTACAATGCATGTCTAGAATTTACTAAATTTTGCAATAAATTAAACTTAAACAATGACTCTTCATTTTACCCCATGCCTGGAACCTAGAAACCACAATTATCTTATCTGTCTCTATGAGGTACACTTCCTTCAATAGTTCATATAAATGAAATTAGTAGCTGTCTTTCTGTGGTTGGCTTACTTCACTTAGTATAAAGTCTCATTGACAAATGGTCTCCATACAAAATAATATAATCAAGAAAATAAAAGTGGCTTATGGAAGGGCTGGCCTGGTAGCAAAGTGGACTAAAGCACCTGCTTAGACAGAGTGCAGCAGCCAGGGTTCAATCCTCATTGTGCCATGTGGGCCCTGCCCCCAGGGCATGCTGAGACAGCAATTGAGACTGGGTGTGGTGGCATGGCTTCTGTAATTCCAGCACTTAGGAGGCTGAAAACAGGAGAATCACTATGAGTCTGCTATATGTAGTGAGACCCTGTAGACCCTGTCTTGCATACAGAAAAAAGAAGTAGCTTATGAAATAAGATAAACTATATGTAAACTACATGCTGATAGTTATACTTTCAAAATGTATAATAAATCTTACAACTCAAGAGAAAAATAAACAAATAAATGAATCCAATTTAAATTGGACAATAAAAGACTTGAAAAGAGAATTGTCCCATAGAAGATATACAAATAACCAACAAGTATATGAAAGTATACTCAAAATGATTAAACATATGAGAAATTCAAATCAGAACTACAATGATATAACAAATCTACATACTCAAAATGATTAAATATATGAGAAATTTAAAATCAGAACTACAATGATATAACAAATCTATACTGTTAGAGTAGTTATCATAAACAACAATAGCAAAAGCCAAGTGTTAACAAAAATATGGAAGACTTGGAATTCATAGATTGTTGGTATGAATGTAATAGTTTGTCAGTATGGAGGCTTCTCAAGAAATTAAAAATAGAACTATGAAATGATTCAGTAAGTCCACTTTTAACATATCCAAAAATATTTAAAATAAGCATTTCCAATACTAATATGTGCTTTTAGGTTCATTGAAGCATTGTTCATGAAGCTTAAGTAGTGGAAAAAGCCCAGTATCTACTGATAGATGAACAGACAAAGAGAATGAGGCCTAGACATACAATGGAAATCATTTGGACTACAGATGAATATATAATGATTGTGGCAATTTTCTGATAATGCTAGTGTAATATACAAAATGTTTATTGATAGCTGTTAATACTAATTTCAGCCTTGATACCTGAGACAATTTAATTAACTTATAAGGAGAAACATTATGTCTTTAGCTCAACAGGTCTGGAAATTCCAGTTTAAGAACTGGTGATGCAATGCTCTGGGCCTCGGCCAGTGACAACATATCACGGACAAAGCATGTGGCAGAGCAAACCAATTATCATCAGAGACCAAGAAGCCAAAGAGAACAAAAATAAGAAACAACCTTCTCCGAAGCTATGCCTCCATAGCTCAGGAGACTCTGCCTTCCAAAGGTCCCAGCATTTTATAATACTACCTCTCTTCAGAACAATTCTTGAATACACTGAACTTTGGAAGACACTAATCCAAACCATAGCAATAGCCTTAGCCTATTTCTCAGTTGGGATATTTTCCATCGTTAATTTTAATTTTCAGAATCTATTTATGTACATTGATATTAGCCATTTATTGGTTACATGCTTTACAAATGAGTGAGGTTTTTTACAGAATATGGTTTATCCTTTATTTTTGTTTGTAATATCTTTAGTCAGACTGTATTGATCAGTTTTCTTGTTTCTGGAGCAAAATACTCAACATCCTCAATTTAAAGGATGAGAAATTCATTGGCTCAGTTTCAAAGGATTCAACTCCATGGTTGGATGGCTTCCAGGCTAAAGCATCCTGGCTAAAGGGCTTAGTGGAATAATGTGACTTGTTTCTTAGTCACTGGGAAGCAGGGAAAGCATGGAAGAGCCAAAGCAAGAGTATACCCCCAGAAGGCATGCCCCAGTGCTCCACCTCCTCCAGCTGGGATCCACCTGCCAATGGCACATCAACTATAAACAACAGTAGATCTATCCGCTGACAAAGAGGATGTTACAATAAGATCCAGTGCTTCTCCAGGAGTTTCTTAACCCTAATCAGATTAGGATTCCCACTAATTGGCACATGTACATGGAAAATAAAATCCTCCCATGCTGTATTATTCAGAAAATCATCTTAGAGAAAATAAAAGATTTTCATGTAAAACTTTAAATATCTAGAAAGTGGTACTTCCAACTGGCAGCTATTATGTCTGTGAATCAGTTCAAACAGTCAACTACTTGACCACTGCAAAGATTATGTTGTCCAATTATATTCTAAAAGTAGAAAGCTAGTTGGTAGGGTGCTTCTCTGCAGAGAGTAAAACTAATGACTAAAAAAATCTAAGACTTTGTAAGTAACACAAAGAATGCTTATTGACTTGGGAGAATATAACTTCACCAAGCATTTGTTTGATTTTGGGGACCTGAATTCAGCATTCCTAGTTCGGAAAACATGCAAATAGCATGAATTGTACTGAGTTTTGTGAGTTGTTTTTGTCTCTATCACTAATGTTTCAGAATAACAGATACTCAAAAAGAACAAGGAAGTTTACTTGAAAGCAGAGAAAGAATGCTTTGAAATTAAAGGAGAAAGATACTGTTGCCCTCAACACTGACTCAGGTCCCTACATGTACCAGTTAGTGTTCAAACTTTAACCCCTAATGTGACTACCTTTGGAGAAAGAAGCTGAAAGGATATTTTTAAGGTTAAATGGGTCATAAGACAATGGGTTTTATTCATTCATTCATTCATTCATGCATGCATGCATGCATTGTGAATTTGGTTGTTGCAGGGTCTTATTACTCAGCTCAGACTCTAGATGATTCTCCTGCTTTCAGTTCCTCTACCCCCCAGCACTGGCATTACAGGCATGCACTACTCGGACTCAGCCAGCCCTGGGGGTGGGGTTCTATGGCATGTGGTGCAAGGGATCAGACCACGGTCCTTGGACTTTCCTAAACTTGCCTAAGCAGGTGCTTTAGTCCTCTGAGCTACCTCGCCTGACCGAGGGGCATTATTATCGTAAAATATATGTTCTTCTAAGAAGAGTGGAAAGACACTAGAGACTGCTTGCCCCCTCCCACTTCCCTGCAACCTCACCAGGCACTGACTCTGCTGGCATGTTGGTCTTGGACTTCTGGTACCCAAAATTGAGAGAAAATAAATTTCTGTTATTTAATCCATGTAGTCCATGACATTTTCCAAGGGTAGCTTAAAGAGACTAAGACTTGGGTCTAAAGAAAATGTGTCACCTTCACCTGAAAAACCTCGGCAAGAGTCACCTATCCAGGGAAGACTGAAGTTTCTGTAAACGCAAAGATGGAATGTTTTTTGCAAGATGCTGACCATGTAAGTCCGATTGCTCTTCAGGACCAAGACTCAAATGCAAATAGCTTCTTTATTCAAAAAAAGGCACTCACACTTGCTGTTAATATATTTATTTTGGATTTGGGAACTGTATAATTTTGAAATTAAAATGTATTTATAATAGTGTAAATTTAAAAGTTTCATGTTTGACATTTTTGTGTTTGAAAATCACTAGCTTCTTAGTATTTTCCACAGGTTTATTTTTATGATTCTCATATTTTATTTCTAAATAGCAAGATGTGGGTGCTTTTGGTTACAGTGTTCAAGCATGTAACATATCATGGGAATATATTCCTTAGTCCCAATAAAGAAAAAAATCCTCATTCAACAATTTTATCATATTTATTTTTATTACTAGTTTTGGACATGTAAGCAGCCCCTTAATGTACTCATTTTGATGAGATTAATAACTCTTCTGGATCTGGTGGTGATTATATCTTTAGGAAGCTTTGTACACTTATTTTAAGAAGCTGTTTAGCTTGAATTGCAGTATCAGTCTTGCTTTCACTTTCTTTTATAATCAATTGTGATATATATTTAAAAGTAAATGTACTTAGCCAATAATAAAATCAATACAAATGACAAATAATCAAACTATCCTATTAGCTATCAATGTTCCAGTAAGTGATAAACTAAGTCATGCATGTCCTGTTCCAATTTATACTGCCAGGAAGGTGACTGATGATACAGTTAGTGATTCTATAGTTATTCTTACAGAGGAAATAATTCTCTGCACTAATTTTTATCAAAATAGAGTCTGAGACAGATAACATCACTTCTCTAATACAAAACCAGTCTAATGATAAGACTTCAATTTGCTGACATCACAAAGAAGCCTTATTGAGACATTCCTGTATTTAAATTTGCATCAGA
Organism: Tympanoctomys barrerae; assembly: GCA_002564285.1. NCBI lineage: Eukaryota > Metazoa > Chordata > Mammalia > Rodentia > Octodontidae > Tympanoctomys > Tympanoctomys barrerae. The sequence goes on from NDGN011325116.1 coordinate 7,185, forward strand.
ATTCTCATTATTCGTGACTGAACACATCTCGATATATCTGGGTAATTTATTTTACTATGTTTCCTTTACCCTGACCAATATTATCTTATGCCTTTATTAATATCTTCATAACAATACAACTCCTATTGTTTTTATCATCACTGTAATGCTACAATTTGGATGGGTATTACTTTAAGATCTACCAAAAGAGAAGTATGCACACAATCTCTGAATATGTATCAGTGGTATTTTCTTTGGCAAGTAATTTTAGAACAAGAAATTCCCAGTGTGACTTTATTCTACAGTGACCAATAATAAACTTCATGGCTCTAAAAATATTTATTCTAACAATTTCATGTAGAGATGTTTTTCTCATTTAGGAGTCTGGCATTTACTATCAATCACAATGTGAATATACCTTCTATGATAAACTAGTTGCTCTTGAAGATTTTTAATACTTATCTCTTTGCCTTATAAAATACCTTATCAGAGTCAGGCACAGGATGATGATCTCAGCAATAAATCTATTTTTAATGTGTTGTTTTTAATATTACATAAAACTGAAAACTTTACTGAATACACAAAGATTGAAGAAAAAATTTATGGTAAAGTGGAGAAAAATAGCAGGGGCATTAAACAAATTGCATGTGCATATACAATGTATAATATTAATTTTAAAGTTTGGGATGTTTTTCAAAATTTTAAATTAATTTATGAACAAAGTAAATGACAAAGGAAGATAGATAAAATAGTAATTAAACTGTACATGAAAAGCTCAAATGGATAGGAAACAATTCAATTTTGTGTCATATTTTTCCACTCCACATGCTCATTAGGAGGCTTTTACTTATTCTCTGTCTGGAATAGCAGAGATGTAATTAATACTCATGGCTTTCTGTCAGCAGCACAAATTCCTTTTAGCTCATTTTGAGTTGCATTTTTGCTGGTATCAGCAAGGTTTTCTGGGTCTTTACAAAAGGAACTTTAGAAGCCAAAAGGGTAAAAGAGAATGTGAAGATTATAGTCATAAGACACGATCCAAATTTGTTAATTTATTTGTATCTCATGAGCTGGTTTTGGTGTGAGGTGCACGTAGCTAATGAACTTCAGGTTCACAGAGCAGGTGTTCCCTCTCTAGAGATTTCAAAGAACATGCACCTCCCACTGCTCTGGAAATGAAAGTGGGTTATTCAAAGAAAGTCAAACAAATTTCTGTTTCTTCTATTGCTTTTACCATATCTTCTCCATGCTAGATGGCCCTAGTGGGCATCCCCTTTTATTTTGCCACATCCCACAGAACTTAGATAAATATAGCTGCATTAAGCCAACTTTAAAGTTAGAATTCATTTTGTCACCTAAGTCAGTATTTGTAAAGTGAAGGGCAGCTGTTTGAGTTGAGAAAGAACAAATATTAATCACAATTTTAAGACAGACAATATATTCCAGTTAATATTATCATTTCTACAGAGTATATCTTGCACTACTCAATAAGATGCAACATGCTTAAGTGACGATGCTTAATTGCTTAATTTCTTCATTCAAGAAAAGGGTAGCATTCCTCTCATCATCATTAATTTTGTAATTTTTGGCACTATAAGTCATACATTTCCAGAAAGTTACAAGCCATGCTAAAATGACCCATAATTTTTATGCAATTGAAGATAATTTCACATGATGTTTATTATAAGTTTTTCTAAATTTCATTGTTTTAAAATCAAAGTCTAGACCCAGTCTTAGCCCAGGCCCAGTGAGTGTGTGGGAGAGCTTCCCACTACCCTGCACTGGCGGGACCTACTACTGCTCCCAGCCAAGGCACAGCATGGATGAGACCCTCTTCCACCCCCTCGGAACGCCAACCACCACTTTGCAGCACCTCCCCCACCCCGCCCAGTAGGAATTTCTGCCGCGTTCCAGGAACCCCCAGACCCAGTCGTAGTCCAGGCCCAGTGAATGTGTGGAAGAGCTTCTGGCTACCCTGAGCCGGCAGAACCTACTACTGCTCCCAGCCCAGGTTCAGCGTGGGTGAGACCCTCTTCCACCCACTTGGGATGCCCCCCCAACACTCTGCAGCACGTCTCTCACACCACCCACCCAGTAGGAATTTCTGCCGCGTTCCAGGAACCCCTAGAGCCAGTCCTAGTCCAGGCCCAGTGAATGCGTGGGAGAGCTGCCAGGCTACCCTGTGCAGGTGGGAAATACTACTGGTCCCAGACCAGGTTTAGCGTGGGTGAAACCCTCTTCCACCCACTTGGGATGCCCCCCAACACTCCACAGCACCTTTACCACCCTGCCCGCCCAGTAAGAATTACTGCCGCGTTCCGGGAACCTCCAGACCCAGTCCTAGCCCATTCCCTGTGAGTGTGTTGGAGAGCTGCCTCTCCCCACTACTCTACCTTGTCCCCTCCAGGCTCAGTTTAGGCCTGGCATACAGGACTGGGGTGAAACCCTGCAGCTGCAATCCCTGCAAAGAATGTAGAGGATAGAACCAACCAGCTAGTCCAGAAGCAGAAAATCTTGCCAGAGGGGTACAAAAGGTTCACCCCTAGGGCAGCAGCAGGAAGGAGATGAGCACAGCAGCCAGACCCAAGCCAGGAACAACTGGATAAATCCAAACATTGTAGATCTGCACCTGAACTTCAGTACATGCTAAGGTTATAACTGCAACAAAGATCCACATCAAAAGTCAGGAGACAGTGCTACACAAAATGACGAGAAGTAACAAAATGCAATCTCAGAATGCAAAACACCCATAACAAGTGCAGAGGACACTGACACAGAACAAATTGGGAATCATACAGCTGGAGACAATGAATCAATGGCTTCTGAACTAAAGAAACAGCTGTAGAAAGGTAGAGAGGAACTCAGATTCAAAACAAACAAACAAAAAAAATCCCTGAATTAATAACATCTGCAGTAAAGAATCAAATAAGGAAATATATGGAGGAAACCCAATGCCCAACCAGAACACGTGCAGAGGACACTAGATCAGCTCAAATGTATGAATAGCATAGATAGTAAATAAGCAACAGCAGAAAGTTATAGAGGAACTCAGAGCACAATTCATTTCTGAAATAAAAAAAGAATTCTCAGAACTCATAGCATCTGAAGTAAAGAAGTAACCACAGAATCATAGGGAAGAAATCCAATCTGAAAAAAACACTGCATTAAAAGAATTTATAACTGCTTCTAAAGAAGACATTGATAAAAAATAGATGAGATTGGAAAAATGAGGGATTCCTTGAGTGAGCAATACAGGAAAGAAATAGATCGCATGAAGCAGAGTCAAAGAGATAT
>NDGN011325154.1:0-11911 GCA_002564285.1 Tympanoctomys barrerae
ATTTGATTTGAAACTGTCTCATTGCTATTTGTTTATCAATAAAATTATGAAAAAAAAGAAATGCCACACTTGCATGGGGTCACATTAGTCTTGCCCAAAGGGTATCTTGGTCAGTTCTAGTGTCCCTGTGGGACACTAGAAATCACCTAAGTCCAGGCCTCTACAGCTTGGGGACCAGAGCATGAGGAGGAGAAATGAATTGCTCAAGGTTATGGGACTTGGCTTTTCCTCCACACTCTATTTTTTCCTCTGCCTTGTATTGGTGTAGAGACCCAGGAAAGCTGGAAGACATCTGACCAGCAGCAAACACTATATCCTATGAATTAGACCAATAAGGTCTGTGAGTTATGATGGCTTGGGATAAGTTATGAAACTATATGTGGTAATAATTGGTATAAACTTTCTCTGATTATGATGTATTTTTGTTTCCCGACATGTTAACTAATATCCATTTTGTAATGGAGGTACTAGTTTCCAATTTTTATTCACAGTCACAGACTCAGCGAAACATTGCTCCTCAGTATTATTTAGTGAAAAATTGACATCTCACCAGAAATTCTGGCTCTAAGCTACCACGTCTTGCTCTCTTTAGGAGGTTTTCATAAAACAAGCACGGGCACGTCTTGGTCCACTTTGTGTTGCTGTAACATGGTACCACAGGCTGTTCAGTTTATAAAGAAAAGTATACGTGGCGTGTGGTTCTGTAGGCTGGGAAGTCCAGATGGTGGGAGCCGGTGAGAGCCCTCATGCCGCATCCCTCACAGGGGAAGAGGACAACAGTGCTGCGCTCACTTTTATTTTTTTTTCATTATGTATTTGGTATAGGGTCTCACTACACAGCTTGGACTCATAGTGGTCTTCCTGCTTGCAGCCTCCCCAGTGCTAGGATTATAGGCTTGTACCACCACGCCTGCACTTGGTTGCTGGCTCAGTGCACCCCAGGGGCGGAGCCCGCGTGGCATGTGGGATCAGGGATTGAACCCTGGTCCCTCTGCTTGCCGAAGAAGGTCCTTAGTCTGCTGAGCTATCTCACCGTGCACTCACTTTTATACCAATCCACCTTTGTGATTACCAATCCATTCCTATGGTAATGTTATTAACCTGTCCATGAGAGTATGACATTCTTCGTCTGATAGCCTTGCAGGAAGCCCTGCCTCCCAGCACTATTGCATTGGTGAGTGAGTTTGCAACACGAGCTGTGGGGCATACCTTCAAACCATAGCAGACTGTTATCAGTTTGATCATTTTCATAAGTCTGTGGTAAAATGACAAAAAGATGAGCAAAAAATAAATCTTTTCTATCATGCTGAGATATTTTATATATAATGCTCAGATGTTAACCTAAAGCACCATTTTTATTTGTGTGCTTCTTAAAAATATCCTTTTAAAAATAAAATTCTGATGGCAACACATGACATATTAAATAATCTTTGATGTCTGAAAAGAACGTTGGCTGTAATTTCCAAGACCTAGTTACCATTTTGAAGTGGAAGTAGCCTGCTAAACCTCAAATCCTGTCTCTATCTTACACCTAAGCTAGTTAATTTTTTTTTTTTTTCATTTTCCCTTTGGAAGAAACTGATAAGAAAACAAACTCATATCAGAAATTTAATTAAAGCCATATCCATCTAGGTCATGTCTTGGAGTCAGAAGATGCCAAATCTAGTTTCTTATATTTGTTTCAGCTACAGCCCAGAAAAGTGAGGGTTTCTAATCAGAATAATAACACTTTGGTTGTGTCATTCTTCTAAACTCGTGTTTCATTATGTTGGAATTTCCCCATATTCAGGCAAGCTTAACGTACCTATGTATGGATTTCCCACAAGATTTAAAATGTGGTTTATTGCTACTTCCCATTGAAGCCATTTACAATGTACATATTTAGAGTACTATGTACACCTGCTTTTTTGCATGTTTGCAAACTTGGCTACATGGTAGTGTTCTCCCCTTTGGACCTAGGGTTTGATGCTGCGGGATGCAGGTCTCCCCCTGGTGGAGGGCGCTTGTGTTCCAGGCTTCATCTCCACGTGTACCTGGTGACCTGGACTCAGGCAGAGTCCTCTGGAAGGGAGCATTGCTAGGTCAGCTGACCGACCTGACTGCCCGGTACAGGGCTGCCACCGCTGCTTGAGCCCTGGCATTTTGCTGTCTGGTGGCCCTTGTCTTTATAAATGAGCAGCATTTATTTCCAATTTCTTCTCTTCTTGATAAAGATGGTGTTTATGAGATTTGGCATTAATGGCAGTTTTGCAGCTCCAAGGTAAAAAGCTTTCAGATGTCTCATTAACTTACAATGGCATTTCATTTTTAATATTGTCTATGCAACCCTGCTTGGGTCATCACAGTTCAGATGGCTTTAATTTGCAAAGGCAAACTTACCCGTGATGGGCGATCCAGAGGCACGGGCCGGAGGGGTGCCTGTCACTGCGGTGGGTCTGTTCTCAGCCCAGCTTTGCATCGTGCTAGGTGTGTCTCTTCTCCGGTGAGCATAGCAAATCAGCCCAAAGGTTGGCTTGCCTTGAGACTTCTCTCTGACCGGTGTCACTTGCTAGAGTGTCTGCGCCACTCAGCTGACCTCCTTGAGGCCAGATGTCATTTATAAAAGATACAGTCGTACAACTTTACGGACTTACGATGGAAGATTGAATGAATGAATATATCCTCTAGAAAAGTGCCATGTCGGGGTGCAGGCTGTTTGTTATCTTCCCAGTGCACCCTAACATTTTTTTTTTTTAGTCAGATGCTTTGCCTGGCATCTCTAAGATCTAAGGGACAACATAGGGAGCCACTGACCAGCCTCTCTGCCCTCACCACGGCCTCCCCAGAAGAATGCCCATTCTTTGTGGGGCACGCAAGGTGTGAGAGCATCGACCCACGCCTCTAAATTCCTCCCCACCCTTTCTCCTCCTGTCGGTGTCTCTAGGCTCTCTGGAATGTCTTCCCTCTCTGCAGCCAGATGAAGAACAGTAGGAGTGCTGCTCTCAGAGCTGGAACCACCAGCTACATCTCATTTATCTGTAGCTTCGCATTGGCGTGTTGGCCACTGTGGTGCACGACTTCCATTTGTTATCTACCTTAGTGTGAGCGTTTCCCCCTGACAGCTACACAGAGAGATAGGTGGGTGGGCTGGGCCTGGTTTAATTCCTAGGTTTTTGAGTGTGCTGTCACCTCTAACAGCTTCTGAATGTGCGATTGCTACAGAAGCCCATCGATAGTGTATGAGGTGACAGATTCACTTGTAATAGTGGTAGGTGAAGGTAGGCTGACCCCATATTATTCTTGAGAACACAAGCTCTTCAGAATCCCACAGGGACCATCTGATAACCACCGTGTCTGTAATCAGAATATTTGTAAGCAGGTTGCCTGTTATTTGTCTGTAAGCGGCCAATAACAAGCACTATTAACTGCTCACAGCAGCCTTCCCTTATCCTCTTGTCTGGTTCTAGATGTTGTTTTCGAAGTTGGGTGGGTGGTGACATTTCTGAAATTACTAGAACCTTGCAGCTTTTTAAAAATGTCAGTTCTCATGAACATATTGTCCCCAGGAGACATAATAGTGTGTGACATATTGAGAGGATGGGGCACTTAATACAACCAGTGTGTATGTATCCGGCATTGGGTAAGAAGCCGTAGGAATGACTGGTATGAAAGTTATTGCTAGCCTGAGGTGGTTCTGTGCTGAAAGTACAGTTTGGAGGTTTTGCATATCTGCTTTACAGCCCTGCCAGCCTCCCTTCCTGGCATTCTCTTTTCTGTCATTGATATTTCTGGGCCGTTAGCACCAAGGCTGCCAGAGTGTGTCCTCTTGGTGGCTAGGGGCTGTACCTGTGTGGGAGGCATGAGTACCCATTAACACTCAGTTGCAGTTGAAGGTGCTGTGCCATTATGATTTAACAGTGAGCAATTTTAGCACATCTTCTAATCCCCAAATTAAAGAGCAGTGGTAATGGGATCTAGAGGCTCACTTAAAAACTAGCAGAGTTCTGAAACTATTAGTAAGGCATGGCCTGCAGTCTAAGGTGCTTTCTATGCCATTTTTCATAGGCAGGTGGAAATGCAAAGATCAGTGGCAATAGCCTTACGTTTATTTATAAAATACCTAGTTTAGGTAGCAGTTCCACGTGGAGCCTCCCTTCGCTTGTCCTCGCGCTATACAGAGTGCAGCGCTGGAGGTGCCGTTCCAGGCAGCTAGCTTTCTCCCAATGCGGTGGGGGAATTGGGTACCCAGAGAAGTGAAGCAGCTTGCTGAAGCTCTTTGGAAGAGGCTGAGCACATCATCAGCTAACTACACTTCTCCCACTTGCTTCATTTCTACTCCTGTAGTCACTGTAGCTCAGATCCCAAGATGGACGGAGCTGGGTCACACAGCCGGGAATTTCTTACACTGCTTGTGTCTCGGTATTCTTCTCTTGTTACTGGAACAAATACCCGACACTCAAAATTAGGGAAAGAAAGGTTTATTAGCTCATAGTTAGTGGAGGTTTCAGTCCATACTCACCTGGCTCCAAGGCTGAGTGCACAAGGCAGAGAGCTACATTTCATTGTGGCAGCAAAGAGGGCAAAGGGAGGGGCTGCAGCTCCAGCTTGCCATCCTCTTTCCCTTACTTACATTGTAATGCAAATTACCTGCCCCAGGGCAAGTGCAGCATCCTCACCCACACTAATCAATCACAAACTGAATCCGCCCCTTGACTGTATGAGGCTTTGTGGGGACAACTAGACACAAACCATAAGGGCTTGGTTATTGTGTGGTGGTGCAGAGTTGTTTGTTGTGTTTCGCTGCAAGTATGATGAGGTACATCTGTAAAGCCTTTCTGTCATGAAGGCTAGGTGGATGCTACTTATTTAGTAGAAACATTCAGTGAATATTCCTGGATTGATTCAACTACTCAGTTATTTTGGCTATGTGAATCCAAATAAAAGAATACTAGGAAATTTTTTTAGGGTCTGGATGTTTTAAATTTCTTTATGGTGTATAGGAAATATGTTGGGGTTGGCTTTTTTGGTAGTAATTTTCAGGTATGTAGGGCTGGATACATAGATGCTGAAGCAAAATTTGTTGGGCGAGTGAAGAATTAATAAGGAGAAAATGTATGGATAGCAGCGTGGAAGAGGAGGATATTCAGTAACTTTTCAAAATATCATGCTCATGGGTAGCCGAGGCCAGAATGTGAGGCCGAGCAGTGCGGGGATGGTGCTGCTGTCTGTTTACCACAGTGCCGGTTCTCCTAACTGGCTAGCCCTGCACACAGGAGACAGACCGTAGACTTCAACATGGAGGAGAAATTTGTTTTGCCAGCGCATCCACTGAAGCCTTCCCTATTCCAAGGAAGGTAGTGTCCCACCAGCTCATCAGACTGAGAGTGGCTGTGGCAGTTTGCTTGACAGGGGTGGGTGGTTACGATGCTTCGCTGCCCTTGTCCCTACATGTATCAGGTACGGTAACACACCAGTGTGCGTCGATACACTGCTACCGTCATTACAGCTGCTTACGAGGGGACCAGCGACGGACACCTCTGTCTCACTATTGCTTCCTGCAAAGGCTAGAGCACTATTTCCAAGGTGTTCTCCTTGAATTGGTCCCTGCAATGGTCACCTGTCACCTTGTAAGCAGCCTCATTGTGTTTAACATCATCCATCCATTCATTCAAATAATACTGATCGTTGGCCTGCAAAGCACTAAAGATGCGAAGGTGAGAAGACACACTGCCCGTGCTCCTGCAGAGAGAAGAGCGAGATAAAACCCTGAGTCCTGATCCCACCACATATCTCCTGGGGTTCCCAGGGCAGTGGCAGAGAACAGGGACCATGATTAAGTTACTAGAGACCACATACAGGTGGCATTGTCCTTGGGGAAGAGCAGTCCCACCCAGGGTCTGTGTCTTGCGCCAGTATGCTGAGAAGAGCTCCAGTTCTAATGGGACAGGCCTATGTTTGATGCGCCCTTAGAACTTGATCATGGATGATATCTGATAATGTCCACTCAATAATTTACAGAAGCTGTCAGGCAGGTCAGACATTTCTCTCAGGCAGAATAGGATAGTCTCACCTTGAAGGAAAGGAAACATGATCAGAGGCTTCTTAAGGAGCCTGCGCTCAGGGAAAGGTTTTAGTAGCACTGGGCCCTGTGTGGGCTGGCTCTAGGAAGTCCAAGCTCTGTGAGGAGCATCCACACTCCCGCCCCTCGGTGGGCCCTGACGACCTCTTCATCTCTCTCCGAGCTCCACGATGCGGCTGCCTGCTCCTGGGAGTGGATCCAGGTATGCCGGGTGAAGAACTCACGGCAATGCATTGTCTACACATCTTTCCAACTGCTAGGCAAATATTTCTTCCTCTAAGTATGGCACTGTATCTCAGATTACTTTTACTTTCACCAAAATAAAGTATTCTGTAATTTTGTGGTTCTTTTTTTTTTAGCATTCACATATTTTAATATGAAAACATGCTATATGGTTTATAATGAAAAACTATGCTTCCCGTGAAAGTTTCTTTTGAAATTTCTTCTGCAATTCTATTTTGTATCTCTTGATGTGCTCATCTTGTTTTTTTAAAATGCAGTTTTCTTGTCCGTTGTATTTTTTACACTAACTGAAATCTCAGTGAGATAACACACCCTACTCTACCCCAGCTCCTATTCTCTTTCACATCCTTCAAAAGGGCCAGGAAACCTCAGGAGAGGTGTGGAAGGGGTGGGTTTGCATTGCGATCCTGGTGTCCAGGGAAACAGGATGCTGATCTCGCGCTCGGCCTGGCGCCTGAGGCTGTGTATATCATTTTGAGTTAGTAGGGATTCTCAGTTCCTCACAATCAAAGTGGTGACCCAAAGCAGACAGTAAAGGGGGAACGAGACCCACCCGTGTACAGCGCTTAGCTCTGTGTACTTTAAGAAGCCACAGAGGGTCAAGTGAGGGGCGCTTTTGAAAATAGAATTCTGTGGAGCTCAACTAAGAACACCTCTTTTACTTGATACATTTTAAAGCAGGGAAAAATGCTGCCCCTTTCTGCCCCAGCCAACTGAAAACAATAACAACAACTTCAGCAAAGTACCCTTGGCGGGGCCAGCCCTGAGCTTTGTCACTTTCTGCAGTGACCTTCTGCCTTTCTTCCTGGAGCCTGTTTTCTATTCAGGCTTCCTCTAAGCAGGGGCACCGTGCCATTGATGAGGCATCCTTCTGCTTAGCAGGTGACAGTAACACTGCAGTTGTCACCCTTTGAGATTTCTCCCAGATCACCTTGATTGGGGTTTTTCAGCAGTCCTCAATTCCTCTGCCACACGACTGCAGGCATTTTGAGGGGCCTCTTTCCCCAGAAGGCTGAGCTCAACCAATTCCGTGGGGTTTTTCTGAGTTTAGTCAGAGCTGACAACCTTATTTCTCCTACTTTTGTTTCCTTGAAGTGTAATCAACCTCGGAATGTCCTGTAGGGTGAAGCCTCTCCAGGCTCTTAGCGCAGCCAAGATTTGTTTGCCGTAGAGTGTCCTAGGCCAGGCCCTTTTCTTTCTGTCAGAAGATGGGTAGCAGGGCAGGCCAAATAGCTCAGCGGCTTAAAGCGCCTGCTTAGGCAGACACGGGGTCGAGGGTTTGATCCCCGGTGTGCCGTGCTGGTCCTGCCCCCGAGTTATGCTGGGACAGCAGTTGAGATTAGGCATGGTGGCACAACCCTGTAATCCCAGCTCTTGGGAGGCTAAACTTAGACGGATCCTACAAGTTCAGTCTACTTAGTAAGACCATGTAGACCTTGTAGACCCTGCACTAAAATAAAAAAAAAAGATGGGTAGCAGATGTTATTTACATAGATATTAATTATTATTTATTTGATACAGAACCTTGCTATACAGCTTAGATTCATAGTGATCCTCCTGTCTCAGCCTCCCCAGTGCAGGGAATACAGGCATGAACCAGGGCTGGCACAGCACATGGTACTGGGGATTGAGCTTGATTCCTTGAGCGTGCCAGGTAGGCACTTAGACCACCAAGCTATCTCCCAGTGCAGTTATATAGATTTCATAGTACAAAAGATTTCTTAAGAATCAAAACTCATGCAAGGAAAGAGGTGAAAGTACGATTGGGCAGCAGAAGGAGAGGAATGAGTCCTAATCCTAACATGACACAGGCCTGAAATCAATACTATGTTGGAGTGGCCCACGTTGGGCAAATGGCCCTCTACCTGGCTGGCCCCCACGCCTGTGAGCAGACCACCAGGGAACAGCGTGTGCTCAAACCGGGCACCCCGGGAGGCTGAAGTGGGCTCTAGAGGAGCTGACGTGGGAGCAGTCGGCCAGCCATTCGCTCTACCACTGGTCTGTCCTTGGAAGGAGATCTTGGGCGTCGGTCTCCATCTCTAGCACAAGTGCAGAGGATTTCTCCAGCATCTACTGGAACACACTCCTGTGTACTCTCTTCAGAGCCCGAGAGCTTCCCCTCAATGTCTCTGCCCACCATGCCTGGCGCGTGGCCCATATTGACAGGCAGTAAATTCTTCAAGGAGCAGCCATAACTACTCAGAAAGCCCATGTTGGTTTTCAAGTTCAACTTCCAGATTTGCCTTCCCTCCATTTGCCCCTCTGTTCTTGCCTTTCAGCACTGGGATTGACCCCAAGATCTTCACAGAGCCGCATTCTAGCCTATTTTATTTTATTTTTGTGTTTATTTATTTATTGTATTTTGAGACAGGAGTCCCTCATTCACCCTGGTGGGACTCAGACTTCTGATCTTCCTGCCTCAGCCTCCCAGAGTGCTGAGATTATAGGTGTCCACCACCATGACTGGCTTGACTGATGTAGGGTTGTTTCTACCACTGTACTCATCACTGTAACATGAATGATAGAAAAGTAATATTTCTTGGGCCCTCTTGGGTGTCAGCTAGCCAAGAGCTTGCCATCTGCAAAATAATTCAATATTCACAATTGCTTTTTGAGGTCAAGGCTAGTACCTTCACTTTACAATTGAAAAGATACAGAGAGTGACTTGGACTGATTCCAGAACTTTGGCTTTTTCTGGTGCCCTGCTTTGCCTGTGCCAGTGAGGCTAGGCTTTGAGAGGGAACACAATGTCACCTCTTCTGCGTCCTACTAAGACAGCTTTTGAGGAATGAAGCCCGCACCCAAGTCGAGCATCACTGCAGCCACTTGACATTTCCAGCGCTGCACACTGAGGGGGGAGGACTCCTTGGTGCCACCCAGAGTGCTGTGTCTTACACCCCCCACAGTCAGATCTGCACAGCTTTGTGCTGTGCTTTCCAATTTGGGGAACGCATCCCAGATACCACCAGTTGGCTACATTCAGAGCCGCATTCCTGCTGGCCTGTTGGAGACCATGAAGCTTTTCCCCGGGGTGACCTTCCTTGCTCCCACACCCAGCCCGCTGTCTTGAAATTGGGGGCTTCGGGAGTGCGTGCTCTCCTCATCCTGCATGTATGTCTTGCCTGGCATCTCTTAGGACCAACCTAGAATTTTAGGTCACTCTCGACTTCTTTGTGCCTGAGCAACCAGAACCCTGGCCACCCCTGTTGTGCGCTTCATGCTGTCTTGGGTTCATGACCCGGGCCCTCTGCCTGGCTACAAGGTTCAGGAAGCAGTGCAGGAGTTTTGCTCTAGAATAGTTGGAGAAGCTTGCAGTTGGTCAGGAAGGAGACTGGGTTGGCACCAGCTCGGCCACACTCTTGAGGCACCTGGTGGAGGCCATAGCTGGGGGACGGCTGTGGAGGGCAAATCAAAGGAGGCACCAGTTGGGGAAAAGTCTCAGGTCTATGCAGCAGAGGCCAGCAGCTGAAGCTTGGGCTGGAAGAAGTCCTGTCCATGGATGGGGGGAGGGGAGCAAAGTGGGTGGATCAGAAAGCACTTTTTGTGCTGGACAGGCAGTATCATGACTAAGAGCACCGGCCCTGGAGTTGGACTGCCGGCATCTGAATCCTGGCTCTACCTTCCTCATGACTTGGGCAAGTTACCCCACCTCCACCTCATTTGCCTCCTCTGTGGGATAAGGACGTGGTAGCCACCCTAAGTAGGTTGGAAACGTAAATGTGTCCTGGGCCATCTGCCAAGGACATTCATATTCTCTCTCTCTCTCTTTCTCTCTCTCTCTCTGTCTCTCTCTCTCTCTCTGTCTCTTTCTCTCTCTCTCCCCTTCCTTCCCTCCCCCTCTCTCCCCTTTAAATGATAGGATGTCATGGTTAGAATGTGATAGTTTTACATTTAGAGGACAGGTGCAAAGATAATGCACAGAATTTGAGATTTTCCTTCCCATCCATGTCTTATGTTAGCTTAGTGTATATGTTAAAATTAATGAACCAATATTGACTCAGCACTTGTAAATAAAATTTATACCTTTGATTCACATTTTCCAAGCTTGTACTTAATACCTTTTATGTGTCCAGATGCCACTCATGATCCAACTGCATCTACTTAGGGGTCCTTTTGTTATGACATTTTCCTTTTTTAATTTAAAAAATATTTGTTTATTTGTTTGGTACAGAGTCTCACTATGAAGGTTGGATCTGTAGTGATCCTCCTGTTTGCAGCCATCGCAGCCCTGGGATTATAGGCATGCACCACATGCTGAGTCTCATTGGTCGGCTCAGTGTGTGGGGGGCGGGGTTAGCGGGGCATATGGTGCAGGGAATTGAACCCTGGTCCGGGCACTTAGTCCACTGATTTATCTCACCAGCCCTCTTTTTTTTCATTTTTTAAAAGAAAATAAAAAAATAGTTAAAACAATAGAAACAATATAGAATTTCATTAGACAAAATGATGCTACTTGAACAATGGTTGTTATTTTGCATATTTTTGTCTTAAAAATAGTTGTGCAGATTACCAGATATTAGGATGCAAAGTTGATAAACATAAAAAGATAAGAGAGAAAAAAGAAAAAATATAAGCACTAACTGGTCCTTTCAAAAGACAAGTAGAAGGGCCAGCGAGACAGCTCAGTGGACTAAGCGCTTGTTTTGACAAACACAGGGACCAGGGTTCGATCCCCAGTCCCACATGCCATGCTGACCCTGCTCCTGGGGTGCACTGAGCTGGTAGCCCAATCCAGGCATAGTGGTGCACGCCTATAATCCCAGCACTTGGAGGCTGAAAACAGGAGGATCACTATGAGTCGGAGCTGCATAGTGAGACTCTGTACTGAATACATAGATAAAAAGAAAATAAAAAAGACAAGCAGAAATCAGAAGTACAATTATCTGAGCGTATATATATATATATATATATATATATTTTCCCCCTGCCTTCTTTGTTTTCTCCTATCTCTCATGCCCATTGTTCCTTCCCTTTGAACAGTTTGTTTCCCTTTCACAGTATTTTTTGTACCTTTCGGATTTTACTTAGTTTTTTAGGGAGACAATTTACACTAGGGAGACAATACGATGTTTTTACGTGCGGGTCTACTTTATTTCACTTGTGAGAACCATCTCTCATTGCACACATTTACCTACAAAAGCCTTGAATTTATTAGTTTTTAGTAACTAAGTAAAACTCCATTGTATAAAAACACCTCATCTTTTTATTCATTCCTCAGTTGATGGGCACGTGGCTTGTTCCCAGGATTTAGCTATGACAAATTATGTGGCTGTCGACATGGGTGCCCACATACGGCTGGGGTATGATTTCAGTTCTTCTGGAAAAATACTCAGGAGAGGAGTAGCTGGGCTGAATGGGACTGCTAGTCCAAGCTTTTTAAGCAGTCGCTTCACACTGATGTCCATAGTGGTTGTAGCAGCCTGCACTCCCACCAGCAGTGGAGAAAGGTTCCTTTCCCCACAGCCCCTCCAGCATTTGTTATTGGTCAACTTCTTTATTTATTTATTTATTTTCCTCAGAATTTTATTGATAAATAGCAATTAGACGGTTTCAAATCAAATCGCTAGGACAGATTCAATACTTAACACTCTGCATACATTCTTCTTAGTG
>NDGN011325164.1:0-36447 GCA_002564285.1 Tympanoctomys barrerae
TATAAGCCCGCTCACTTCCGCAATAAACCAGTCCTGCACATCCTGCTCGGCTCCGCGATCTTCCTCGCGTCGTCTGCCTACCTGCAGCGGAGCTAAGGCCCGAGGCCTCCGGCCTCACTAGTCTAGTTATAGAAATAAAGTTCAATAAAAACTGTTCGTTTTCTTCCTCTTTGCCAAGTATTATCATCACTGTGTGTCTAAAGGCACCTGCTCCAGGCTTTGTTACAAACTCCAGTATTTCTACCAGCCTCAACTGGCCTTTCTAGCCCATTCACACCCAGTGAGGGCTTCGCCTTCTGCCAACTCCTGAAGGCTGAGCTTTCTTAAGGGCTGGTTATGAGTTCTCTTTTGTCTTTTACACCAAATTCCAGTGTAGTTTAACTCATTTTGGGGGCTCTTTGGTTGAGCACCTCTAAACCAGACCCATAGCCAACTTCTAAGTTTAATACCCATAGGCAACTGCCTAACAACATCTCAATTTCCAAGTCTTACAAAATCCAACTTTGCTCAGTACATTCAAAACCCAGCCCTTGACTTCCAGATGGTTAATTATGGCATAATTTGGTGCAAAAGAGAAAAGCAGCCAACTCTATACAGGGGAGCTAATAACAGTTTGTGTACATTAGCCAAAGGAAGCAGCAATGGATAACTAGGCTGAACGTTGTTGTGGCAATTTAAACTCATTACCCCAGGGCTAGCAAGATAGCTCAGCACACTAAAGCGCCCACTTAGGCAAGTTCAGGCAAGCGCAGGAACCACGGTTCAATCCCTTGCACCACATGCCACACCAGCCCTGCCCCAAGGGCAGGCTGAGCCGGGCAGAGTCCAGGTGTAGTGGCACATGCCTGTAATCCCAGCACTAGGAGGCTGAAAGCAGGAGGATCACCATGAGTCCAAGCTGTATGGTAAGACCCTGTAACAACCAAATACATTAAAAACAACAACAACAACTCTCATTATCCCTTGCCTGATTCCTGAATCTATGCCAGATTTTATACCAGGACCTATTAACTAAAGAATCCATAGTGTCCCCAGGAGGAAGAACTTGGCACACAATAGCCCAAGTCCTGGCCAAATCCTTCCCTGAGAAGTGGTCGCCTACTGGACTGTTAATGAGCAAAGGGTGATATCTACACATTTTAAGGACTGTTAGAATGGGGCTTGAGTCACTGCTGATACCAAGAGACCAAATTAGCAACATGCTGTCACCCAACTAGAATGAAGGCCCATAGTGGCCTAAACTCTGCTTACAGAGAATCTCCAAGTCCTGTGACCCCTACCCGTGGTTATTTTTCCAGTCACCAAAATTCAAATTAGGATTGACTATATAAACATTTGAGAACCTCCACAGGAGTTCCGGGCCTATGGAAAAGAACTGTCATAGCTGGGAAGGCCAAACAGAAGTGGCATTGCCAGACTAATGGTTTCAAAGAGATTTGAAACTGCACCTGAGTAAATACAAGCAACATCACAGCTGGAGGCAGGGAGGAGTGGATGTCAGAGGAGAGTCCCATCAAATCTCCATGTAGTTGACAGGCCTGGCAACTGAAGACACTGAATGAGCCGCTGCACTTGACTGTCAGTTGCTGCAAGCTCAACCAAGTAGCAATCCTGATCTTGTAGCTATCATGCTAGAGCCAAGCAGTATGGTCTCTGCCCAGGGAATGTGGCCAGACACTGGGCTAAATGTTTCCTTTTCACCTCAACCAGAAAAAAAAACCCGTTCATATTTACATGGAACAGATAGGAATATATAGTCACAGGGCAATAGTGATTCTCATAGTCTTTTTCCTAAGATATTGTGAATAGATCAGGAACATCTCATTCTCTCATACAATATTATAGCAAGCCATTACCTCAGGTCAGCAAACTATGGCAGGTTTTGTATGGCTCTCAGGCAAAAAATGATCTTTACAACTTTAAATGGCTAAAAAGATTAGAACAAATAGGCGGAGCAGAGAGGATTTTTAGAAGAATGTATTAGTCAGCTTTCCACTGTGAGTGAATACCTCAGAAAGTCAACTTTTTTTTGTATAACAAACACAGACACTTTATTATGAAAACGCTCATATGTTGCAAAAAATATAGAAAAATAAAGTTTGATTGGGACACTTTAGTAAACTTCAAGTCACAAATTTTTAGGGTACAGATCTGAGCAGACACAGGATCAAAGCACAGTTCAGGTAAAATGGCCTGGAGCACTGCCCTGATCACCTGTTGAAGGTCAGTAGGTTAATTTTCCCAGTGTTGGTCTACCACGTCAGAGGTGGGTGAATTACTTGCTTCAGGTTGGACAGGTGGGCAAGATGAATGCAAAGACTAAATAATTTTCCACAAAAACTTCTGTTAATAGATTTGTAACACAATCTATTACAGAAAATGCTTAATCCTTGAAGAAGCCCAGGTTGAAAAAATTCAATTCAGGGGGTGAAGAAAAAAAAGAGCACTGGGTAGTCAACTTTTGCACCTGACAGGACACAATCACAGGGCATCCATGCATACTGCTGCACTAGTGGATATGTGTCACTATAAATGTACCCAAGCCTACAGAATACACAGCATACACTCAATACACAGAATACAGAATACACAGGATACACAGCACCAAGTGAGAGCCCTAAGGAGAGTTATGGACTTTGGGTGATGATAATGTGTCAATATAGGTTCATCAATTAGAACGTATGGACCCTCTGGTATGAGATAGATGCTTATAGTGGCTACATGGATGGGCTCAAAGGAATAAAGCAATTCTGTACTTTTCTCTATTTTTTTTTAAATCATGAAACCACTAAACAATAAAGCTTCTTAATTTGTTTAGAAGTCAAACAGGGAAGACTATTTTGTGATATATAGACTTATATGAAGCTCAAATTTTAATGTCTGTAAACAACTCTTTGTTGGAACAGAATGGAACCATGCTCAAGTTAAATAGATGAAACAGAGACCAGATGACCTAAAAATTTTAAAATATTTTCTATCTGGCCATCTACAGAAATGGTATTCCTGTCTATATAATAAGAACAGCACTGTGGAGATCAAGAAGTAGAAATACACAGCAGGTCCTGGGAGGAAGTATGATCAAGAGCATAGGACTTGGGCCAGGGAGATAGCTCAGCTGTCTAAGCACCTGCCTGGCAAGTGCAAGGACTCAGATTCGATCCCTGGCCCCACATGCCCGGCCCCTGAAATCAGGTGGTGGCACATTCCACAGGAGGATCACTATGAGTCTGAGCTGCGTAGCAAGGCCCTGTATAAAAATACATAAAAAGGTTTTTTAATTAAAAAAAAGAGAGAGCACAAGGCCTTGTAACAATGCTGCAATTAGGAATCTAGTAATTAGTGGAATGTTGAGACACCACAGCAAATTAAACACAGGCATGCATGTGCACACACACACAGTTTAATATATCTTTCATTTCCTACCACAGAGGAGGAAATTCATTGCCTTTTAGGCCTCTTTGGGCCCCAGAGGCAACACATTCTATGTCAGGGATGTCATTCAGGCTGCCACAAAAAGATGCTGACTGTGAGAAGTGCTGGGTACAGGCAGAAACTTCTCAGCAGGCCCTGGGCACAGTACAAGCAGGCAGGCCACCTGGGCCATAGTACTGGATAGACCTTATGGCCCAGGGGAAATGTTATCATGTTGGATTTATGTTAAGTGCCAAGGGACAGAACATGGACCAGGCCCCTGGAACTCTAGAACAAAGCCAGACTATGTGCAACGGAAAGTTATTCACTATATTAGAAACTACTCTTGGCAGTTCCTGAATCCTGGTGGAGAGTAAAGAATTACACAAGGGGTTCCAGGTTAGCACACACTCAGAACTATCAGTCGTGAGTTCAGTGTATCAGATCTAATGAGGCAGGAGGTCTGGCAGGTCCAGAGGCATCCACATAGATGGAAATGGTAGACACAACACTGAGTTGGAGCAGGACATCGGACACAAGTCAGCTTGATACACAGGTTGCCCACACCCCCATCCCATCAGCCTCCACAGCTGCACCAATGTCCTGTGGCTTCAACAAGGGGCCCAAATGACAAGCTGAGGGAAGAAGAAATAGCCAAGCTACAGTTATAGATCATCTGGCTTAGTTTAGGGTTCAGGCTGAAAATGAACAACAGCAGCTGTATCACAGCCACACTGAAGGATGACTTTGGAAGGCAATGGTGAAGTTTTCCTAATGGGCAGAGCTTCAGGTGATGTACTCACTTGAAGTGCTTTCTTGTGAAAGAAAAGTGGTTCATGGAGCATTGGTCAGCACCATTGCCTAGGGGCTTGAGGTTTGCTTAATCCTCAGGTGTGGAATCCTATGTAACAGGCCACTAGGAAAAGTACACTGGCACACCACATATCCTACCATCCTGGGCCAGGCTTCTTGCTGAGGCTGGAATGGCACCAGTTTGGAGGAAAACACAAGAATACAGTGCCACCCTCCAGAAGGCAAAGGTGCACCACTTCAGAGATTTCTACATGCCTCTGTCCCACGAGAAAAAATCCTAGTCTGGAAATTATTGCACAGCAGTGCAGCTGGCCTGCTGACCATCCTTCTTAACTGCGCCTGGTGGACAGCCCCTCTGCTCCCTGTTTTCACAGCGCCTGCAGCCAGAAATTCTCCCCACAAAAAGCAATGTACCTTTGTCAAGGCACACAACTATCCAACTCAACTAAAAGAGAAGGCTTCTACCTGAGCACTCTGGGCGCCATGTGCCCAGCGTCCAGCGGGCATGAAAAGCAACCATTTTGACAGGACACCTGATCCAGCAGGAGAAGGTACACGTGCTGTGGCCCAAGGAGCACATCAGGAATTGAGATGCCTCTGGGTCCTCCCTCAGCCGTGGTGACTGTGACCTCACCAGTCAGCCCCAGAAATCTATAGTGCTCAGACTCTCAGGAATGAGAGTTTCTGTCACGCAACCAGATGAGCCACTAAGACCTGCAGAAATGATAGTGAGGTTCACTTAATACTTGTGGACTTAAGGAAGGCTGGGCAGGACGGCCGAAACGAACAGCCCGGACAGGTCACGGATCCCCAGATTCTCTGTGCTGCTCACAGTGCCTAAGCAACAGTCTCTCAGTAAAGTGCGCAACGGGTTGTTTTTATTTTTTATTTTATTATTATTGTTTTGGCTCCGAATGCCTTCAGGGCATGGGAATAGAACCACAGCAACCTGAGCCTGACTGCTTTGTTCAAACAGCCACTTAAAGAACTGAGCTAAGGGGCAGGCCCCCCAATTTTTTTTATTTAATCTTTTTTTTTTTTTTTTTTTTCCGGTACTGGGGATTGAACTCAGGACCTTGCGTTTGCCAGGCAAGCGCTTCTTCTACTGAGCCATCTCCTCAGCCTTGTTTTTATTTTTGACTTGAGCACTGGAGGTTTTTAACATCCTATGCTCTGCTTGAACTTGCCAGCAAAATGTTTCTCAGCTCATCAAAAAACAAGTTCCATTCACATTCAGGGTACACTGATCTCTCCCAGCGTAGCAGTGGCCCCATCACCCACGGCCCGGCCCGCCCAGACTTCTCACCGCCTCCTAGCTTCCACGCGCGCCGCGATGCGGAGGCGCCTGGCCTGGATCCGCTCCTGTGGGTCGTCGGAATATATCGAGGGACCGTGAATAGGGTTAGATAAGGCTTGGTCCGCTTTATGCTCCGGCACCCCTACGGACCCTGGCGGATTCATGGCAGGGAACCTTTCGCTCTGCAGCTCCCCTCGTACCGCAGCACAGTTGCTGGTTACAAGCCGTTGCCAGGGAAACGTGGTCACGAGACCTGCAACCCGGCAGGTCGCGTGAGAGGCTCTGCAGGCCCCGCCCAGCGCTGCTCAGAACTTTGCCTTTCTGCTTTTGGGCAGTTGAGAGGGGCTCTCTGCACTGACCCCGTAAGAGGCCTAGTCGTGAGCAGAGGTTGGATTCTCACCACAGGAGTAGAAGATTAAAGAGGCCGACCATGTCGTAGTTCATCACTTTATTGACTCTACTGATTAATTTATTATTCACCAAGTGAATATTACTGATAATCATAGGTATCAAATGCAATTGAACGCCTACTATATGCGAAGCTCTGTGCTAGATAAGGATACCGCTGATGCTTTTCCCTCACGAAGGGTATAGAACAGGTCCACACAAGAGCCTATGGCTCGAGAGGTACAGATATGCGTATATTGAATCTACCCCGTTATTGAGTTTTGAGCTCCTACTCAATGTGTCTGGCCCCTATCTCCTTTAGGATGTGAAACTTATCATCCATGGGCTTCTATCGAAGGACTGTTATCATCTTGTACCTGTTTTCGGTAAGGCTGAATCAAAGCAATCCCATCTCTATCTGCAACTTTAAAGAGGAAAGAGAAGCTGAGGAAAATGATATGAGGTGGAGGTTAGGAATACAGACATCTATGAAACTCTCTAGAAGTGTTGACTTCTAGGTACGTTTGCTATCTTGGGTGTATATTATTGGAAGAGTAATTGAGGCCACTTACCATTACAAGACTGGTGTTGGCCAGAATATTCTATCCATTAGTAATACATTATGTTTGAGTGTGAACAATTGACATACAATTCCTTCTATGAAGACTTCAGATGTGAACCATAAAGTAAAATCCAGTAAAAGCAAAAAGAAAAAAGATGCTTAATTCAAAAATATCCAGTTAGATATTTTATTGAGTTTTTATTGAGTGATTAGGTTTGTTGTACCAATTTTTTTTCACTTTTTTTTTTTTTTTTGTGGAACTGGGGATTGAAGTCTGGCCCTTGCGCTTGCCAGGGAAGCGCTTATTCCACTGAGCCATCTCCCCGGCCCCTGTTACACCAATTTTTAATGATTTTCAAGTTGCTCTGAAACCAACCATTAGATTGGGCAGATTATGTTCTGTGCTTCTGCATGTGTTTGTGTAACTTTGCAATAAACCTTCATCACTCAAAACATCAATACTTTTGCACTATGTGGCCTAAAAATTGTAAAGTGGTATGTCCTTCTAACTTTCAAATTTGATTATTATGTATTCATTTCTCATTTTTTCTGAATGTCAGTGTTTTTTTTTTTTTCACATTCCATTTGATAGATTTACAGTGTTACATAAAGAGGTTATATTCCTGGTCCTCCTATCTCCAGGAAGACACTACTTCCTGCGCATGTTTTTCCTGTTGCTGTTGTTTTTATTTGAGAGTTTCACCCTAGTCCAGACTGGCCATGACCAATACTAACCTTTTTTTTTTGTGGAACTGGGGATTGAACTCAGGCCCTTGCACTTGCCAGACAAACACTTATTCTACTAAACTATCTCCCCAGCCCCTCAATACTAATCTTGAATTTGAGATTATCTTGCCTCAACCTTTTGAGTGCTGGGATTACAGGAATGTGCCACACACCCTTGCCAACAAAAATAAGAATTAAAACCTTTTAAACCAGACCTGGTGGAGGTCTGTAATCCCAGCACTCTGGAAGGCTGAGGCAGAATTTGAGCCCAGTCAAAGCAACCAAAAAGATTTAGTAAGACTGTCTCAAAATTTAAGAAAAAAGGCTGGGAATGTAGTTGTGTGTGGAGGCCCTGGTTCATTCCCCAGTAACACAAAAGAACACAAATCCCTTTCAAGCCAAATAGAAAGGCTGGGGATGTGACTCACTATTGAAGTGCCTGCCTTGTATACACAAAAAACATCAGAAAGGAAAAAACTGCGTAACTTTTGACAGTGCTTTATCCCCTTAGAAATGGAGCAAGACAGTAGATGAGTAATGAACAAGTGCTCGCTTTAGTCCTAGTACTTGGGCAAGTACCAAGTTCCTGAAGACTATTTTCTGAACCATTAAGTGGTACTTTCCAACTATTCAACTCATAATCAAGCCAATATAAGCCCAAAGACCTACCCAAGGGCAACTGGAGTGCATTTCTAATTTTTTTTTCAAGTGTCCAAGTGGTAGAGAACATGGAACAGCTTTTACCAAAGCCCAGCTACTGCCTGAATTCTGTCCTAAGCCTGGCTTGGGGGTCGAGGTGGGAGTCATTTGCTTTAGAACCCTCTGCCAACAGCTTTCCTTTGGTTGTAACTCAACATTAATCTTTTTTTTTTTTTTTTTTTTTTTNTTTTGGTATGTTAGGCAAGGGTCTACAGGGTGTTCTGGGTCTCACTACTAGATTGGACTCATAGTGATATGCCTGTTTAAAGGCTCCCAAGTGCTGGGATTACAGGCATGTGCCACCTCACCCAGTCTCAATTGCCATCTTAGCTCGTCCTGGGGGCGGGGCAAGCGGGCCATAAGGCATGGGGATTTGAACCTCAGCCCCTGCACCTGCTTGCAGGCGCTTTAATTCACTGAGCTATTTGGCCTAACATTATATTAATCTTTTTAGTCAAAGAATCTGAGGGCCATGCACAGCTCTGACTACAACTGTGCCAGCCTCTGGTCCACATTCCCACTGTGCACAGACACAGGTATGCATATGTGCATGGATCTATTATAGCTCTTCAAGGTTGGAATTACCAGTTTTATCCAACACTGTACGCAAAACATTGTACACAGTATCTTGTATGTACTACGTGCCTAACAAACATTTGTTAAAAGAAATGTAGAGACAGAACTGTATGCCTACTCATTACTTATATTTAAAAACTGACTAGGGTAGTTTTAAGGCATTCATGGAATGAAATACAATTTATGAATAAATCTGACCCTACTTTTATTTGAGATACAGACAGAATGTACACAAGAAAAACAAGGGGAAGACCAAGTAACTCTTATCTCAGGCATATGGCCTAACTTTATGACTTCTACATTCTCTATTCATAACATAAATCATCTTGACTTAGTAAAAATTACTTTACTTACATGGCTTTTGCTTTGTTCTGAGAAGGTCTTTCACTATGCAGCCCACTTACCCTTCAACTTACGATCCCAGCCCTCCCAGTGTTAGGATTAGAGGGATGTATCACATCTGGCTGTTTTGTAAAATGAAAGTAACAGACCCAAACAGACTGAAACAGGCAAGTGCAAGGCTGCCACCACTGAGGGACTTAAGGACGATACATAGGGAATATTCACCCTCATGACTCAGCAGCATTGAGTCCACTCAAGTGGTACACAATACTCCAAAAGCAGATGTTTTGAGAACAAACTTATACTAATAAGCTCAGAGAAAATACACATAAGGGAATTTATTAATTTTAGCAAGAAACTACAACCACTACTAAGGGCAGTGTTCATCCCTTTTGACTGAGCTACCACGGAAACAAAGCTATAACTGGTTCCTGCATAAAAAGGATTGTGATGACTGCAGGACCCCTGGTGATAACTTGCCACAAAGAATAAATGGTTTGAGTCCTTGGGGATGGCACTCCCATCCCTGAGTAGGTTTGCAGTGAAAAACATACAATCATCCGGCTGCATGAACTCCTTTTGCTAGGCTAAGGCTGGCCATCTACCAACAGTTCATATGGTCATCCCTTAAAAAGAAATACAATGATTAGATTTTATCTAACACGTCACACTTAATTCTACAACTATTAGTTTATATAACATGTTGGGGGATGCTGGAAAATTTATAAAGCATTTAAGTAACTTCTTGATTTATTCTTTTCTCCCAATTTGTGAGAACATTCCTGGAGTCTCAGAGGGCAATCTTGTTTTATTCAATTTTAGTAATCTTTGGAACTGTTTCACCATTATTTTCAGAAAGGAAGAGACAGACAGCAGAGTGAGGAGTTGTGCCTTATGGCTTAAAAAAAGCTCAAAGGTAAAAACAGAAGTAGATATTAGAAACCAAGCACTAACCATGATACTGCTGAGCAGGAGCAGGCTGAACATGGACTGACTTCTCTGACCTGTAAGTCAAATAAACCTCTCCTTTTAAAAACAAGAGAGTCAGCCCAATAGCTCAGCAGATTAAAGCAGGTTTGATCCCTAGGCCTGCCTGCTGGCCCCGCCCCCAGAGTGTGCTGGATTACAGGCGTGTTGGTACATGCCTATAATCCCAACTCTTGGGAGGCTGTAAACAGGAGAATCACTAGAGTCCGAGCTAGTAGTGAGACCCTGAACACCCTGTAGGCCCTTCCCTAAAATACAGAAGAAAAAAAAAAAGCATTTGCCTTAAACCATTCACTGTTAAAACAAATACTCTACATCTGTTATTCTCATACTTTACAGTTGAGAATTCAGGTCTAGTGGGAAAAAGACTCAACTTTCTCTCGATCAAAGTTTAACACAAGAAATATTCATTAATTGGGAGGTCTTAAACTCTCAGAAAGAAAAAGGAGGGGGCGACATAGTTTTAAGAAATCTGTGAGCAGAGGGATGAAGATGTGAGCAGGAAGACATTTGGGGGACACTGTATCTGTGAGTTCTGGTAGATATGCAGAATGTCAGGAACCTGCTAAGTGCCTGAGGAATATAGGCAAACGGTGGGTGTGACACTGGGGCAACCTAGAGGAACTCTAGCGCAGCTGGGGAACTGGCCTGGGTTGAGCCAAGGGGCATTTGCTTCCTTAGCTTCAAACCTGATACCAAAAAAAAATATTAAAGGTCTACAGCCAGAGGTGTGGAATACATTGTTATAAAAAATAAAAATATTCTTCTTAGAAGCAAATTTAGATGAGTTTATATTTATTTATATATTTATAAATATATAAGTATATATTTATTCTAAGTGTATGTACTCTATGAATATTTAACATATTGTAAGTATGCTGGGTGTGAATCAATAGTTTCTGTGGAAAGCAAAGCCTGGAATTTTAGCTTGAACAGTCTAGAAAACTAATGTCCTATGTTAATATTCTTACTATGGCAAAATGCTTGTGAAGAATGCACCCCCACCAACTTGCAAACTAATTTAAGTGTGACCCAGTTACTAAAAGGAATACACACACAAACTGAAAAATATGGGGAATGTTTAGATTTTTAAAATCTTGCTTTGCCAACAATGGTGGAATAAGTGTGTTCAAGGAAAGAAGTACTTTAAAGTATTCTGGGTATTTTGAAGGGGATTTAGTGACAAAATTACTTTTGCTGTAATACATTTTCTTAAGTTGAAATGTTCACAACAGTATTTGGCCACTCCTCACATATACAGTTCCAGTTCTGGGGGAGTCAAGAGAGCTGTACTCCAAGTAGCTTTTTTTTTTTCTGGAGACAAGTTCTCACTATGCAGTTCTCTGATGTAGGCCAGGTTGGCCTCAAACTCTCAGTGATATTCCTGCCTCAGCCTTACAAATAGTTATTAATGCCACCTCTCTCATGGTGTTTTCTAAAGTAAGTCACAGGATCATAGAACACCCAAGAGGAAGCAGGCTAATCTTTCCAAACTGCAAAGACCAAAATAAATAAAAAATAAATAAATAAATAAGGAACAACTCTTTGCTGTTTTGCTTTACAGCAATCAGTGCTTCTAAGACAGACGGCTGAACATTACTTTTCCCCTTTGGCACCTACCAAAGAAAAAAAAGACAACCTGAAAACAATTAAAAGGACTTAAAAATTACTTACTTTTATTACAATAAATATTTATCGATAAAAGAATTAAACAACTTCAGACTAAAACTTACTGCATTATTTTTGGGGTTCACAGTAGCAGAAATAAACAAATTCAATTTAAAGGCCAAGATTTCCAGAATCCAGTGATAACAGTCAGGTCTTGATATATTGGCTAGCAGCAGGGAACAGTAATACAGATAATGCAAAAATAACATTGAAATGCCTGTCATGCTCTAATATTGTACATCAAGTTACCTGACACTTCACATTCCAGCAAAGTAACTTAAGCAAGTTGCAAAGCTGTTTCTGCACGAGTGGGAGTCCTTCCACGAGCCCCTGGGCACCACAAGTCCAGCAGAGCTGCCCTCGGGTCAGAACTGCGCCCATTACTGTGCAGACCCAGAGGTCTCGGCCCTGGTGGAAGCAGTCATCATTCTTGGAAGCTGTCTTCTGGCTCACAGGATCCCATATTTAAAAACAAGTCGAAGTGACATGTTTAAAGGGCTTTCTCAACAACTGAGATGAACTGGAGGGAAGGCTGTGGCTCTGGATCAGAAGGAACTTTCAGAGTTACAGGATACATGCACACTAAGTTCACACCAATCCCGTCTAAGAAGCACTTTCCATTTGGCTGATAATCAAGAGTAATCTTTACATACATGGTATCATACATATGCAGAGAATGTGTTTATGTTAGATATGTATGTACACACAGCACACATAACCAAA
Organism: Tympanoctomys barrerae; assembly: GCA_002564285.1. Taxonomy (NCBI): domain Eukaryota; kingdom Metazoa; phylum Chordata; class Mammalia; order Rodentia; family Octodontidae; genus Tympanoctomys; species Tympanoctomys barrerae. The sequence goes on from NDGN011325164.1 coordinate 12,192, forward strand.
TAAAATGACATTATTAATGCAGACACAGCAAATCTTAGACCAGTTACTAATACGTGCAGTTAAACTACTTGAAAGGGCAAAGATCTTATGCTCCTCTCCATCTTTCTAATACAGCCTCTATTTGCACCCAGCACGTTCCACCTGCTCCAGTGGAGCTGTTTCTAAGTACCTGAGAAGGAATGGAATTGCTGTCTCATTTCAGAGGAAAAAGCGGACTCTACTAGGGTCAAGTTAAACACCTCAATAATTGACCTGGCCGTGATTCCTGCTACATAGTCTCAGCACTGTAAAGTCTCCATCACTTTTATTCAGAAAGTATTAATTTCCTCTTCTGTAAGTAGCCACAAGTAACCTAAAATGTTAGATGGGAAGGGAAATGAAGCAAGCAGGCAGCTGGGAGTTTCACCTTGGTAATTACTCATTACTTTCTCTTTCAACAGAGGAAATGTTGTATTTTTTTCAAAAATTGCAACGTGGGGCACAACAATAAATTCTGCTTTCTTGGGCTATTTTGAAATGAGCAAATCATTACACATAGCTGGGTCTGTCTCCTAGATAGTTTGTCTGATGAGATTAAGCTGTTTAAACAGCAGTTATTACTCTCAAGTGATAGTAAAATAAAGTATTATCTAAGCACATTATGGGTCAAGTGCTTACTCTCTGGATATTAAAAAGTGTTTATTACAAAAATCACAATCTAGAATTCATGGTGAACTGTGGATAATTGGATGAAAACCCAAAATCACTTCTAATTTTAGCCGTCACCCTTAGAAACTGCTTGAAAGGATTCTAGCCCAAGAGACAGAAGGCATCCAAGCACCTGAGCCTCCCCGTGATTTCCATATTGTCTCTGACTTCAATTTTAGTGCCTGTGCTGCCAAAACAAGCACTGTCTCCAATTTTAGTGCAGCTTTTATGTTCTCTATCGCCACCATCCCCTCTGCATGCTTTCCAAACAGCACTACTCTCACTGAGCCCAGGTTTCTAGGAATGATTCTCTAAAGAGGAAGACAAGGTGAGTGCTGTGCGGAAGACCAGAACAGTCCTTCTATTGTGTCCAAATGAATTTTCCTAGAGAGATGAACCCTTGTGAAAGTAAAGAGAGTTCATGTGACACTTTCCAGTCCTGGGAACTGAGTCTTCCAGATCAAATGCAATATAACCCCCTTGCTCAGGCTACCTGTGAGAGGGATTTCAATGGCAAAACTTCTTTGCTACTCTAAACATGAACTCATTTAAAGTCTGTATAAGGACCAGATCCCTGCTTAAGAACAAAACCCAGCTAGATCACTATCACATTTTTTTTATTAAAAAGAAAAGCATATTACTAGCATGCAGTTTAAAAAATAAAGTTACATTTATTTTGCACCATATAAACACTGGAAATGAATCAGCCCACAAATCCAATTCCCACGGCTCTATGCAAGGGAAAGGCAGACACATTGCCATTTCTGTGGAAGCAAGACAACCGTGATTTACCATATACTGAACTTGGAATTGCCAGCCATTAGGCCAATTACTTGTACCACTGTCAAAGATGAAAACTAAAATATACAAATCACATGGGTTACATAATTAATAAAGGAAATTCAGAAATTTATGCAAGCTTCTAGAATGCCCAGAGCATCGTTACACTTTCAAGTTTCACAGTGATTAACACCATTTTCCGGTTAAGACTGTCGCTTTAAATGTGCATGTCAAAGTGCTTCCAATGCTGCATAGTAGTTAAAGTTCTTCCTGGAAGGTTGTAGCACTGGCAGCTAACTTAGGAAGGTTATTCACCCATAGGGTGCTCAAGAAAGGGTACACAGCCTTACATAGATTCCTCATGGGACAAAGAAAATTCTGACTTCACAAATTTCCTATAGAGTGCTGGGTCAAATTCAACTAAGGTCAAGATAAGGCCACTCTGAATACAGGCATCAGCACAACCAGATTTCTGTATCTGCTTCTGGCTTATTTGGGGACCCAAAGTCAAAAGTGTTGGCCAGCCACGGTGGCACACACCTTGTAAAATCAACACTCAGAGGCTGAGGCTGGAGGAACACTGAAAGGTGAGTTACATAGTGAGTTCAAGGCTAGCCTGAACTACATAGTGAGACGTGTCTCAAAAAACACACAAGCAAACAAAAGTCTGAGCCCATCAGGTTTACCTTGTTCCAGGCCTTAACCAGTCAAGGGATCTAAGGCAATCAGAGATATTTCAATGTGGCAAGACCTCGGAAGTAATAAAGCAAAACCTGAGTGGTCTGTCTATTCTAGGTGGTGCTGTAGTTGAAAGCAAGCTTGGGTTAATGATGAAGAATTACAAATCAGCTTCTAATTGAAAATATAAATTTTTTTATATAAACACCTTCATATTATCTTTATTCTCTATAGGCTAGTCAAAGTCAGTTTTGGAAAGCAAGGTACATTGCAAATGCTTTTGGTTGACTACCAAATAAATCAGTTTTTTTGAGAGCTAAACATAATCAGAACTTCCAAATTTACAGGGTAGTAAGATGGTCCTTCCTTTCTTTTACGAGGACCCTGTGTATATTCTCCAAAAGCACAGGCCCCAGGTCATAATCAATACTTTTTCGGTGTCTATATAGAACTTGGGTACCTCTAGATGTACATACACTCTCTTCCCATGACCTCTATGTAAGAATGAATGGCATACTGGTAATAGTACCATAACACCCTAGACCACAATTTAACTTTTTCTTGAAAATTAGAACGAAAAATATTTCAATCATAATGTTACATGCTAAGGAAGAACATTTAATTTTAAACATGTAATTCACTCTATTATACTTAAAACTAAAACCCTTTAAATATATTTCTTAGTATTTGTGGAAGAAAGACACTTTAAGTTGTGACAATTTCAAACTGTGCATTGCAGCTGGATCATGAATGTTCCAAAGGATCGTGAAAGACAGCAACAGCAATACTCTGTCCAGGCAGTTTTACATTTTGTCTATCTCAAACACTGGGAAATTATTTCTTTCACAAGCCTAAAAGGGCATTTTCCATAACACAGCCTGAAAAGAAACTATGTAACTTTGGTTAGCAGCAATGCAAACCGCTAGCCTGGCTAAGGCACTCGACTCTGCAAACACAGAACACATGCACATGTGCTCCCAACCATGGCACTGCTCCCTACAAGACAGCTCACGGGGTGCCAGGGAGAAGGCTCGGGTATGAACACACTCAAAATACCATGCACAGGCTGGGTGGGGTGGCACATGCCTATAATCCCAGCACTCAGGAGGCTGAGGCAGGAGGATTGCCACAAGCCTGAGGCAAGTCTGGGCTACACAATGAGTTGAAGGCCAGCCTGAACTACACAGGGAGACCCTGTCTCAAAAAACAAAACAAAACCAAAAGATCATGCATCTGTATTTTGGAAAGAATGTAGTAACTGGCCTGACAGAAATGCACAGCACTACTGATGACTGAGCCCATGGAGGCTGCTGGATAACTATACGAGTGAGGTGCTCAAGATGCACAGCTGGGTGGTGGACTAATGAGGAAAACGCCAGCAGTGTGTCAGCAGTGCGAGCTTCCTTAGCTAACTGCTTGGCTTCACTTTTCCTTCAAGACAACCTCTTTCTTTCATCTAACAGTGCCAATAAAACTAACTATGGCATACTTTTCCATAGGTAAATCTGTCACAAAAGTAAGGGTGCAAAACCACTTTCAGATCCACTTGATGCAACGAAAAGAAATACACGTGGAAGTAAATGAGCTCCAAAATTACAGGACATGATCCTAACGCCAGAATTAAAGTGGATTTTTTTTTCTTTACTACACTGTTCAGTGTGAAGAAAGTCAGTGGTCCATATCTGTCATTTTACAAATATCAGGTTTTATCTCATTCTTGTGTATAAGAACAGTAAAAAGATTATCTGAGAAACCTTAAAAACAAAATTCTTCCCTATGCCAAATTAATTGATCCAGGCGAATTTTACACATGACAAAACAGGTATATACAAAATAGTTGGTTTCCCTTAATTGTTTCGTCCTCTGACTTCTGTGATGGCAACTTGTTGACAAACACGGAAGACTATTCATACTTCTCTGCATTAATTTTTCACTATTTTCAATGTTCATTTTTGTCTCTGAGAAAGTCCCCAAAAACAATCAAGTCTTTACAAATAATTTCTCAAAATGAGTATGAAACCATGACCTGGCACCTTGGTTGATTTCTAATAACCTTAATAACAATGATTAGAATTTAAAAAAATTTTTAAATAGGAAATATCAATGACAGTCATTTTTTTACAGAGCAGCAGACTGAAATTCAACAAAGGAATACACTATAATATTTAACAATGCTCACATCATAGATAAATAATGGTTAAGAATTTAATTACATATCAACACAGTGGTGCCTATTTTATCCAAGTGCAACCTGTCCAAAAAAAAAGGGTTTAAGATACACTCTTCATTCAAGCACAAACTTCATTCACTGGAAAAATAAAATCAGCAAGTAAATTTCACCCTCACCATACTAAATGAAGACAAAAATCAAAACAGAAGAAAATACCTACATTCATAAAAAGATGTGATTTATCAAACAACCACAATAAAATTAAAGGGATTATATTTCTGTAAACCTCCAAAATTACTCTAACCATATTAAGGAGTTGGTACTCAGTAAGGCAGATACTAATTTTGTTCAAATGGGAAAGAAGACAAGATGGAGAAGAGGGAAAGTCTCGGGGCTGGGAAGATAGCTCAGTGGAATAAGCACTTCCCTGGCAAGTGCAAGGGCCTAAGTTCAATCCCCGGTTCTGCAATTTAAAAAGAGGGAAAGTCTCTCTGTATGAAATAAAAACACAGGTCCTCATTCCCCCAAAAGGAGAGTGAAAGAAAGCAGGGAAGGTCAGATAGACAAACACTGTCAGAAAACTAATTTTGGTCATAGTGAAATTCATGAGATTCCAGACTCCAAATTAAATTTCCTCTTATAAGGTGCTTTATCTGCATGCTTCACAAGTAATTATAACAAGACTAGAGCTGTCACAGACATTCTCACAATCATAGTTCACAGGCACCAAATCCCAACAACCTGCAGTTGAGGGAGCAAAATGCCATATCAAACTGAGCTGTGCCAAAGGAGGAGCCGCAATTAAAATCTATTCGCTACTGAAAAGAAATTTCTCTTTAAAAGCAAACTAAACCTTTCATCAAGATATGTTCCATAATTACGAGACCCAGAATACTAGGCAATCTCTCCTACCAGGTAAGGACAAAGGCATTTGCACAGGAAAAAGAAACAGATTTGGCAACTGTATATTGCTCTGTAATCATTGGCATCTCCAGCTGAAAAGTGACTTGTTTTTATCTTTTCCTATATTAGATTTGGGCTACTGATAATTACCACAGCTAAAGACCTGTCATAAAATATCAAATATGAAAACAAACTGTAATTTTTCTGAGTATTACTAGTTTCTAAACCAATTTTGGGTTTTAAAAATGAAAAATAAAGCATATTTAACTTTATAAGCCAAAACATTATGGACTCATGAAGTTAAAATCACCAGGAGCATGTCTGCTGATCTCATGCATGCACATTACACTTAACCAAAATGTCACATGGTTTTATAAAAACAGTAAAATTAAATAAGCTGGGAGTTAGAAGGTCCAAAATTCCAGAAGTTCAGGCCATGTTTCATCCTGTTGTCCAAGTACCACGTAAACTGAGATCCCATGTCTGTCACACAGACCAGATTAGTTCAACGGTGATGGATGAAATATTTACACACATCTATTTACAGTACTTCTTTCTGAAGATTACAGGCCAATATTCTTTTCTTCCATTCCTAGTCAATCTGAGTTTGGTTTCCTCAATGAGAAGGGGTAAATCTGAAAATGGCTACTTAGCTGCTTAACCTATGGAAAACCAGAACACAATACAGTGACAAATACGGACCTTACTACTTTTTAAAGCACAAATAATTCACTCTCTGGAAACAACAATTTATTGATACAGCAAAAATCATCCAAAATAATGAAGAGGTCTGCTGGATTAGAACAGCTAAAAAGCTAGACAACTGGATAAATGGCAATACTGGAACTACTTTGGGAGAGTTAAGCTCTGCCTAACTCTAAAGTCTAATCTTTCCAGAGTCTGCTAGACCAAAAATATTCGCATTCAAATCTATTGAAAACCTCCTGTAATATCTAATTTGTAAGTTAAATTCAATATTCAGCTTGTTGAAACAATTCTAAGCAATCATTCCCAATGCTAGTGAAATAGTCTAGAACTAGATGTGTCAATGTGGAGAAGATAGATTAGGGCAAGGTAGCTCTAGCGGGGAGTCAAGAACTTAGTTATGTGCCAGTAAGAGATGCCACTGACTGATGTGTAAATTCTTTCTTCATTTTTATTTTGGACAATTTTTATTGTTATATTCATTTAGGTTTGTAAATAATTTATTTTCAATTTGTAATCTATTAAAATAATTAAAATAATTTTTTTTTTTAAAAAAAGAGATTTCACTTGATACTTATTACTGTTTCTATTTCAGTAGTTTAAGTGAATGTTTTGTGTGGTCTAGGAAATTTCACCTTCTGATTAAACTTGGAGTTTCTGCTAAGCAGGAAGTAAAATCTCAAATAATATAAAAGCCTTCCCTTAATCTGAAATTCTAACCTTCCTTATTACACCGCAGGGAAGGAAGTGATACTAAAGCAATTTCTTTATAAATTAAGTTAATGCGCCATAACAATATCCTTATAGCTAAAGAGAAGAATTGGATAACAAATAAGATTATCCAGTCCCACATAATTAAAAAGTGTTTACAATTCTAATCAACAAGAAAATAACTTAAAATAAGTACTAACTCCCCATAATTATCTAGCTTTAGCATCATTTACTTCCATAACATAATTAGAAAAACAATCTCAAAATTCTTATAGGTATTACATTTAGATAATTTTCTTTTGTAATCTATTACCTCCTTCCCACTTGTAAGAAACAAATGAAACCAGTTTTGTTTGAGCTTACTCACCACGCATACCCCATAGTGGATATGGGCCAGGGTGAAAGCAGCTGTTAGTATATACAGGAGAACACTCTCAAGGTGAGAGGCTACTCCTAAGTTCATTGCCATGACAACCAAGAAGAGAGGGACCAGCAACCAGTTCAAAGCTGGGCACCTTGTGCTGCTCATCTGACAAACAATCAACTGACACTGGGTTTACAAAAGAAAGAAAAATGTTTAATTAGCAAAGCATTTCCAAAACTACTTACTCTAACATTTAGAAAGTATTCAAGACCTTGAGCCAACATGTTACATTACCTGAGTTCAGTGGTTCTCAACAGGATCAGGGACCCCACCTCCCTGCCCTCTGACTTTGTCTGAAGAGACTAGAAAATAATTTAGTAAGGATGCAATAGAAGGCATTCTTCCACTGGGTCATAACAATTTAGATAAAAGAACTTTCTGCCAATTTCAAGATTCTGTCATACATGAGAAAAAATGTAAAATAGCCTATTATCTCCACACAACTAAATTTCTTCACAGCAATGAAGAGGATGCTACTGCCAATATAGCAGTATGTCCATAATTAACACTTTAAAATCTCTCCAGCTCCCTTTATTTTCTTAACTCAGATACACTTTTAGTCTTCCAGAGATAATTTTTATACTATGCATTGGTGCTTTCAAATCTATATATTCAACAATTTTTGAAATACTCAGTGAATCTAGGGAGTTGCATACGCTAGGCAATTCTACCACTGAGTCACACTCCAGAGTCGTTTTCCACTTTTAAACAGACCCAGTCAGTAGGAATTAGAATATTAAATGCACTGAAGAACGGAAACAGACTCTGACAAAGTTACAAGTCAAGAACTCTGAAGGACCTGGCCTAATAAAGAGCACAGGCTTTCTGGCTCTCAGGATGACCAGGTCCTTTCTCAGCTTCTAATCATTCCTTCTTGTGCTGTTTTCTGGCAACAACACTAAAATTAATTTTTAAAAAATATATGAGACAGGCATGGTAGAACACGCCTGTATCCCCAGCAATCAGGAGACCATGCAGGAGGACCAAGGCCAGCCTTGACCGCTTGGCAAGACCCTGTCTCAAAAACAGACAAACAAAAGAAGATACATTCATTACAAAGTTTCTATTCTACATTATTAATCCCCATATCAGCTGCTATGTGTTTTTCTCTAATATCCCTTTCAAGCAGGACATGGAGCACATGCCTGTTATCTCCCCCATTCTGGAGGCTGTGGTAGAAAGATTCCAAGTTGGAGGCTAGTCTGGCCAATTTAGCAATGCCAGGCATGCCTGAAGCCCTTGGTTCAATACCCAGTCCATGACCAAAGCTCCTAAAGAAATCATTACAAGTATAGTCATTCCAACTATACTGTTAACAATATTTACTCTGAAGACAATCTAAATTGTCCTAGGACTAATTCATAGGGATATTTAAGTATGCCACAATTTCATAAAAGCAATCTGGCTTCAAAGGACAGAAATGAAGTAATTCTCAAGGGACTGGGAGTGTAGCTCAGTTGTAAAGTACTTTTCTACATGCTACAGGACCTGGGCTCAATTCTTACTACCTGGGTTCAATTGAACCTGGGTTCAATTTTTTCTTATTATGCAAAAATAAGTTAATGAAAATAATTCTCAGCTTGTTCTGTCTCTGAGATTTTTAAACTTTCTTTCAAATTTCTGATTTTAAAATCTTATTCTAGTACTAAAAGAGTTCTCAAATTATCAAACTGTCATATATCCCTAATACAGATGGCCTTTTTTAAAGAAAAAAAATCTTACTGTGATGTTGGCAAAGGCTGTTCCAACCATAAAGTAGAATATTCTAGGATGTATCTCTAGAATATTTGAAGGTGACCAGAGGATCCAGGCTGTAGACAAAATGAAGAGCAAACATGGAGAAAAGAAGGGAACCATAACTTCATAGACTGAACTGTGTTTCAAGGTGTTATTTTTATAGCTTCTGAAAAAAAGAATCAAGTAATACAGAGAACATTATTATATGTAATACTTGTAGCTTGTCATTTCCAAATTACTTTTACATTTGTTTATACTCACAATCACCTTATGGCATAGGTAGAATCAATAATATTTTTGTTTGTTTGATTTTGAGGCAGTGTCTCACTACGAAGCCCAAGCTGCCCTCAAACTCACAGCAATCCTCCTGTCTCAATTTACTGAGTACTACAATTACAGAAGCACATCACCATGCCCGGCAGAACCAACAATATTAACCCTACTTTACAGATACGGCGAGTGAAGATGAAAGATTCTAAACTACGTAACTTGTCAATTAATTAGAACCAAGGTTAAGACTGAAAATTCTTACCCTTGCCTATTTTTCCTTTTTTAAACCAAATTATCAAGTGTAGCATAAAGATAAGGCATGCATGGTGATACACACCTATGTAATCCAAGCACTCTAGGAGGCTGAGGCAGGACCACAAATTCAAGCTCAGCCTGGGCAACTTAGCAAGACTTAGCAAGACTTTGCCTCCCAAAATAAAAAAGAGCTAAAGATACAGCTCAGTATAAAGGCCCTGGTTTCAATCCCCAGATCACATAAATAAACAAATTTCGTTTTTATCCTATGAAATAGACTAATAAGAAAACAAAACAAACATTAAATATCAACAGAGTGACAAGTCCTCCCTAATTTCATGTATTCAAAGTTCAGTGTCCATCCAGCCTGTGGAACAACTTGGAGTTAGTGGACCCTTTTGAGGCGGCGCTTACTACAAAGTCTTGTGGTTATCGGGACATCTCCTGCCCTGAAGAGAATATGGGGCCCCCGCTCCTTCCTCTTTCTGCTTTTCACAGCTGTCATGCAGTGAGCTGCTGCACTCTACCTCCTGAGCCCTGCACCACATGCCCACATGTAATGGGCCAACCACGCATACCTTGAAACCTCCAGAACTGGGAGCCAAAATTTTTTTCTTTAACAAGCAAAACAAGCCACTTGTGGCACACACCTGTAATCCCAGGCAGAGGCAATAGGAGTGCCACGAGTTCAAGGCCAGGCAGGCTACAAAGCAAGTTCAAAGCCAGCCTAAACTACACAATGAGAACATCCTTAAGCAGAACAACAAAACCTAGCACAGTAGTGTCTCATACTTCCACTATAATTAAAAAAAAAAAAAAAGAGGTACAGAATTTACAGTATTAACTCACACAAAAGACTGAAGTGAGACTGCCATTATCAAATCTTGGTAACTCTTAAGTACAAAAGAAGCCACTGTGTTTCCTTTTTTGATACAATGTCTCTATACTCAGTTGATTCAGTGATCTTCCTGTCTCAGCCTCCCCAGCACTGCACTTACAGGCATGCTCCACCACACACAGTTTTGGGGCCTGCACAGAGCGCCTGGGGTTCTGCCACAGTGTGCAGTACTGGGGATCAAACTCAGGTCCTTGTGCTTGCCAGGCAGGCATTTATGCCACCAAGCTGCCTCCTCAGTCCCATGTTTCCTGCTTTAAGTGCTAGCAAAGTTTTGGAAATGGCGGTGATGGCTACACACAATTGTGAATGTACTCAATACTACTGAATCATGAACTGTAGCTAAAAATTGTGACTCATACATATTTTATTATATAAAAAATAGAGCAAAGAAGATATCTAAGTCTGTGGCTAAGGAGGAACAGAAAAAAACTAAGAAGGTATGATCTGTATTTAATAAATAATAACTCTCCGTTTATCCGATCCCAAATCAATGACAACTTCCATTCTGCTTACTAGCTATGAATTTGTCTATTCTAGGTACTTCATATAGGTGCAATCACAAGGCTTTGGTCCTTTTGGCCTGGCTAATTGTACTTAGTATGATGCTTTCAAGTTTTATTCATATTTCAGTTTGATTTGACTCTCTATGATTTCTTTCTTTTTAATGATTTCCCATTTGCTTTATACATTGTTTCCATGACATCTTTTAGCGCTTTCTTGTTTAAAGCATATTTAAGAGTGTCATTTTAAAGTCCTCATCAAATAAATCTAATTTCTGTGATTTCTCAGGGGGAAAAAACAGTATTCCATACATTTGTTCACCTGAAAAGAGTCCCAATATATTGCCCAATTAAAACCTTACAATTGCAGAGTGCAGGGACCGGGGTTTGATCCCTGGCTTGGTACCACAAGCCATGTTGGGCCCCCTGTCCTTGGGGCACACTGAGATGGTGATCGAGAGTGGGCATGGTGGTGCATGCCTGGAGGCTAAAAACAGGAGGATCACTACAAGTCCGATCTACATGGTGAGACCCTGTAGACCTTGTAGTGAGACCCTGTAGACCTTGTACTAAATACATTTAAAAAAACAAACAAACAAAAACACCTTACAATTATAAGGAGGAAATGACACAATTTCTAAAGCTTTCAAGCTTTATACCTTATGGCCTCTATGAATAAATGAATATGACTGCAATAAATACGACAGATTCACAGAGCTTGGCTGCCATGGGCTAAGATTCTCTGAACTAGATCTGAGCTCAAAGATAAAGTACAAAGTACAAGAAAAGTATCTCAACTAGAAGAAACAATAGGAGAAAAAAAGGCAGCCAAATTATTAAACAAGGCAAGAACAAAATCTACTCAAGTCACAGTAAATACTTCGAGTGAAAAAGTGGAGGCATGCATAGGTCAGAGGTATGAAGCACAGTCTCCCGCCCGCTCCAAAGCCCTTCTTCCCCAAAGCTAGGAACTGCCATGCAACTGCTATTCCACAATAGTCAGCAAAGGCACGGAACCTACACACCGTCAGCCACATATAATCACTTTACAAAACAAAAGAGAAACATCAATACCCGGTAGAAAAATACTGCCTCCTCGGAGGTACATTCACTGGTAAGAGTGACGAATGAGAATCAGTGAACCCAAAACTACAACAAAAGGCTAGCTGTCAGATATGACTGAGTTGACAACATTAGCTATCACAGATACTCTAAATTATCCTAAACTCATTTTAGATTCAAGATACTGGTTTTAGGACCTTTTCAAAATGTCCAGATGCCAAAGGAAAATAAAACCTTAAATTCAACAAAGTAATAGTTGCTAAAGGGAGGGGGGGTCATACTTTTTGCCCTATTAAAGCACTTACCTGTAAAAATTTAAGAAACTCATTGGGAGAGTTACACATACTGCACAACCTAAAGGAAAGAATATTTAAATTACCACAAAGCAGTCAAATGATTACATTATAATAATTGAATCCACACAAAATACTCAATATTTTTAAATCCAATAATTTTCAGGTTCACCTTTATACGTGTAATAAAACCAAACACATTTCTAAACAGTATCACAACTGGAAGAGTGGCAATACAGTCTGACTGTCAGAGCGCAGGCTCAAGGAGACAGTCTGGACCTCAGTTTTGCTTGTAGCATACACTGGTTATGTGATTTTAGGCAAATCAAATTTTTCAGTGTTGTTTCCTCATTTACAAAATAGAGAAACTAGTAGTACCACCCCACAGAATTCTAAAATTAAATAAATCACTACATATTAAGATACTTGGAATACCTCCTACTATACACTAAATCAAGTAAGTATAAGCTACTGGAGGGAGAAATGCAGCCTGTGTTTCCTATTTATACTTTTTAATGTCCTTGCAGCCTGTGTTTCCTATTTATACTTTTTAATGTCCTTACCATCCTTTTCAATCTCTCTCCTCCCTATCCTACCTCCATGTATGGTCTTCCCAATCTGTATACATATTGTCTCTATTATCCATGTCTTTCACGATGTGTTGGGAGCAAAACCTAGGGCCTCACACAAGCTAGGCAAGCACTCTACCACTGAGCTGTACCCCAGAATACAACAACAACGTCTAGTTTCAACAAAATTGCTGGATATGCAAAAACCAGGAGAGCATGTAGCAATCATCACAAACTGTTGAATTTGACAAACTATAAAATATGTATTTCTAAGATGTTGAAAGAACTAAAGGAAAATATGGTGATAATGAACAGATGGAGAATCTGACCACAGAAAAAGAAAATAGAACTAAATGGAAATTTTAGGGCCAGCCAGATAACTCAGCAGATTCAAGCTCCTGCTTAGTCAGATGCAGGGACTAGGATTAGATCTCCAATGTGCTGTGCTAGCCCTGCCCCTGGGGTGTGCTGAGACAGCAACTGAGACTGGGTATGGTGGCGTGTACCTATAATTCCAGCACTTGGGAGACTGAGAACAGGAGGATCACTAAGAGTCTGATCCATGTAATGAAACCCTGTAGACCCTGTATTAAATACATTAAAAAAAAAAAAAAAAAAGGAAATTTTAGAGCTGAAAAGTATGAAAACTTCATTGACAGTTTTACTAGGCAGGCTCAGCACGAGATTGCCAATGACAGAAGAAAGCAATAAATTAAAGACACATGAACAGAAATCATCTAATACAAAGAATAAGTTAAAAATAAGAGTAAAGAAAACCTTAATAAAGCCTCAGAAAATTATCCACAGGACACAGGAAGTAAATCTAATATCCTAGAAGAGAAAAAAAAGTGGAAGAGGCATAACAAATCTGAAAAACTAAGTGTGGCTGAAAACTTCCCAGTCAAAAATATGAACGTACAGCTTCAGCACAGCTCACATGCTCAACAAACAGAAAGAAAACCAGGCCTGCCCCTATCATAATCACATTTCTGAGATCCAAAGGTTTTAAAAAGAGAACCTTGAAAGCAGGAAAGAAAAATAATATTTTACATATAGGGTGACAAGGATATATGAGCTGATTCAGAAATAATGGATGTCAGAAGACATTAGAATGACACTTCTAAGCTGGGGCAAAAAAGGCAAAAATCAAGATATTTTCACATAAATACAAAGAGTGTATTGCTACCATCCTAAAAGAATTCTTTCAAACTTACAGAAAAAAAAATACCATACATTAAGACAGATATACGAAAAGGAATGAAGTACAGTAGAAATGTTAAGCTTGTGGAAAGCATTTTACATTGCATACAACAACCCAGATTAAAAGTGGTACATTTGAAACGAGATTGGCACATGTAATGAAAACTGTTAATGCTAAGTGCTGACACAAAAGGATCTATTACATAAAAACACAAAAACTACACTTTTTAAAGCACAAAAAATAATGCAGACATTCAATTACTTTTCATAACAAAAAAGTAGAGACTGAATACTGTTTTCTACCCTCATAGCCTGTCTGTTCCATCCGAAGACGGCAACTTTCCATAACAAGCCGCTCACCTACGGCCAACCTTTTATCCTCTCCTCACACTGAGGGTTCAGCCACTCTGTGACTAACTGGCACAGGCTCAATGGCTCTTCTACCCACTCGTACCTATTTGGATCTAGCACTGGAAAAGCTGCTTCATCTCTTTGTTTAGAAACAAGTGAGTTTTTTACTTAGAGAAAATCTAAGTTACAAAAAAAAAGTGTCTTATTAAAGAGTACAATTAGCATTCAAAACCACGCTCATATATTCGCACATATTTTTACATTTTATCTTTAACAAATGAATGTAAAATGTAGCAAACCTACCATAGTACATGCTATAAAAATCAAGATTTGTTACATGGTAGTAGAAAAAAGTAACCTTTTCAAGGTAAAGAAATAATAGTTTATACAGATACCAAAATGAACTTTTCCAGGATATATTACAGGCAGGGTAGTTTCTAAAATGCATAGTCCTGAGTCACTGAAAAATGCCCAAACCACTACTGCTCTGAAAACCAAAATACCTTCAGACTTCTAAAATATAGAACTACGTGCCTACTACAAACAGTTTTTAGCAGTCTAACTCCATTCCACTACCATAGTTCACCCACAGAAAGAGAGAGGGCTCTTTTTTAGGTAAGTAACACAGCAATAGCCTACATGTGTGCTTTTTACTGCTATAAAGTCCTCTTATAGTCAAAAAATAAACTGCACTCCTCTTTACTTCCATCTGTACCTCTGACACTGTCCTACACTCAATTAACCTACAGATAATCTACTTGAGCTAAAATCAAAAGGAAATATCACCCTATAAAAAACATTTAGCCCTCACTGGAAAGTGACAGGCTGAGAGGAAGAGGGTTAATTTCTGAAGTGGCTAGATTAATCTTTACATTTCAACTTTCTACTTCACACAATACTTATATCTTACTAATACCTTTCAATGAAATCTACACCAGCTGCCCACTTAAATGTGGAAAGTCGACTTTAGTCTAGGTTAAGGTAAATGATTACTTTCCAAGACCTGACTGACCTGTTTTGGCATTTTCCTCTGATTAGAAAAAGTTTAGTGCTACACAAAAATCAAAACAAAGAAACTTTATTTTCTTTAATGTTTAAATCTTATATAGTTGTAGAATTATTCTGCTTGCTGGAAGGCAGGGACAGGAGTGCTGTTACTTGTTATAGTCAAACATGGGCTTTTGATAACAAAGTGATGGTTAAAACAGGCTTTGACATGGAGCTTCTTACCAATAATCATTGCAGTGAATAGGTCTCTATATAAGAAATTAAACAGGAAAGGTTCATACCAGGCCTCAACTCCTACAACAGCAGTCACTATGTAGACAAAAGAAATAGTCTGCAAGGAAAAAAAGACAAAAGCACACAGAGGCATTAACAACTAAAGAGGCCAGGGAGCCAACAGGGCTTTATACAACATTGTTTCTCTGTCAACAATACCATAAAATAATTAACTTCTATTAACTTCTACCGGTTATCATCTGGAACATTTCAAAGGCCTTAAGTCAGAAGATGGTCCGATTTGCCCACTCAACCAGCTCCTCCTTCAACAAGTACCCTCTAGCTACTGAGGGCTTAGGTACATATGGGCAAGACATCACAATGGGATTGTGTTTGGGATTCAGTGGCAGGAAGAGTTGACAGTAAGTCTACTGAAGTAAAAGAAAGCTTTCTACTCACTGAAATTTAGCAATGAAGACAAAACCCAACAATGTAATTATATATGAGTGTTTTTTTTTAAACAAAAATTCATAGTTCAAATGAATAAAATTTTAGTAGCATTAAGAAACCATTAATTTTGGTGTTATAATGACATCATGATTATATTTGGGGGAGAGGGGCTGTTTTGTTGTGTTTTGTTTTTTTGCTGAGACGAGATCTTGCTATGTAGTGCAAGCTAGTCTTGAACTTGCTTATGCAGCCCAGCCTGGCCTCAAACTCAGTGATCCTCCTGTGTCAGCCTTCCAAGTGATGAGATTATAGGCATGTATCACCACACTCAGCTGTGATTATTTCTAAAAGAAGCCCTAGTCACTAAGAGATAGGCAGCAAAATATTTATCACATTTCCTTTGAAAGAACTGGAAAGGGGCGAGGGGGGAGGGATATGACCCCAGTCTGGCCACATGCTGCTAACTGCCTAAGTAAGGGATACACTAGGGTTCATCAGATAATTTTCCTATTTTTTTATATACCTGAAAATTTGCAGGAATAAGTACATTTTAAAAAATTTAATTTTTTTTTGAAAAGTACACATCAGTTATAATCAAAATTGTAAAAGGGCAATAAAGAAGAAATGACAAAAACTTTCCAAAAATATCATGGCAGTTTCAAAAATTTAACATAGGGCTGGCTGAATAGCTCAGCAGATTAAAGGGATTGCAAGCAGGCCCAGGGGATGGGAATTCAATCCCTGGGCCTGCCTGCCAGCCCCATCCAGGGGCATGCTGAGACCAGCGACTGAGACTGGGTGTGGTGGCCCACACCTGTAATCCCAGCTATTGGGAGGCTGTAAACAGGTGGATCACTGAGTCTGATCTAGTACTGAGACCCTGAACACCCTGTAGACCCTTCCCTAAAATACAAAAATAAATAAGTAAATAAATAATAAAAATAACACAGAACACATACTTACCACCTGGCTAAGGTCATATCCCCACGGCAGGAAAAGAATCCCTGTGTTATACTTTTCCCAGTGGGACAGGATGAAAGAAAACAAAACTACCCATAGCAGGAAATAAAGAACAAAAACACTGACACCAGTCGATCCTCGTCCAAAGATGGAATACACAGTTACAACAAAGTAAACACATGACCAGCTATCCAAGCCATGATCAAAAAGCTCCCCTAATGGGGTACTAGAATTGGTTCTCCGGGCTTGCTTTCCATCCACACCATCTATAATAAAAGCACACCATGAAAAAGGGTCAACAGCTATATCCATGTAATGGAAAAAACAAAGTGTATCACAGAATTGTTGAGTATAGTTATTAGCCCATACTATAAAAACCATATCTTGAATTCTCACAGTTCAAAATTTCAGAAATAAAATGTATAGTTCTTTAAAGTACAATCTAAAAATCAAAATGTTATAGCATGCTGAATGATGTCATTTTTAGGCATAAAAAATATCTAGCTGGCCTCTGAATTCTTCCAAACAACCCAACCAGATCATTCTACTAACCACAAAGTTTTAAACATTTAATAACTTTTCATTCCAACTTATCTAATCACTCCTTGCCCTAGGGCCCAAAAGAACT
This sequence comes from Tympanoctomys barrerae, assembly GCA_002564285.1. Lineage (NCBI taxonomy): Eukaryota > Metazoa > Chordata > Mammalia > Rodentia > Octodontidae > Tympanoctomys > Tympanoctomys barrerae. Next base: position 29,644 of record NDGN011325164.1, read on the forward strand.
TCAGTCACAACCTACTTCATCCTGTGCAAAATTAGTCATTTTTTCACAAATCTGCTTTCATATCTTCAGGTGCTTTCAAAACATGTACATAGTAGGTGCTCAGCAAATACAAAGCTAAATTTATTAAACATGTGTAATACACTATTATTAGTGCTGCAAAAACACAAGAATCTTGGAATAAACTAAGTTTGTTCCCTCAGAGCAGTTATAATTGAGAAAGGGACTAAGATAATAAAGATATGGTTGTGTTACAAATCATAAAAAACCTCATGTAAGGCAAGGAGGGTTGCTTCAGGCTAAGATGACCTAGAATGGCTTTTAAGACAAGATGAAATCTGAGAGAGGCCATAAAGAATGAGTTGGATTTCAGCAAGCAAGAGATAAAGAAGTACACCATTTCAAGAGGGAGTGGCATCAGTAATAAATACTGAGATGGAAAAGTATAGCACATGTTCAAAAAACACAAGGAGTGTAGTTTTACTAGAAGCCAGATGAAGGCAGCAATATAAATACCAACGGGTTAGAGAAGAGGTTTGAGACAGTTTAAAAGTGTTAGGGAGTCTAAAAAAGGCTACTAAAAGCTTTATGAATATGGGACTGACAAGAGTGAAAGACATATTTTATAAAAATGTTCATGAGGGCTGGGGAGACAGCTCAGTGGTCTAAGTGCCTGCCTGGCAAGCTCAAGGGCCAGGGTTTGATCGCCGGTACTGCATGCTGTGCCAGTCCCACAACCCCAGGCACACCATGCAGGCCACCAAAACTGGGCATGGTGGCACATGCCTATAATCCTGGCACTGGGGAAACTGAGTCAGGAGGATCACTACAAGTCTAAGCTGCATAGTAAGACACTGTACCAAATAAACAGATAAGTAAATGATTTAAAAAAAAAAAAAAAGCACAAGGGTCTGGGGAGATAGCTAGGTGACATAAGCACCTGCCTGTCAAGCACGAGGCTCTGAGTTTGCTCCCCAGTTCAAACCCAGGCGCTCCAAGCTGCCCCAGAACTGGGCTTAATGGTGCACGCCTATAATCCCAGGACTGGGGAGGCTGAGACAGGAAGATCACTAGGAGCCCAAACCCTGTATCAGGAAAAAGAAAAAAAAGCACATGACATCATTGTGAATGCCAGGCCAGAAAGAGGAGGAATAATTAGTAGGCCATAATAAAATGGAGATGGAATGCAGTGGGAATAAAAGCGGAGGGGTGGAGGGTAGGCAAAACATTAAGAACATTAAAATGAGAATGTTGCAAAAGATGCAAAAGCAATAAAATGAAAGGTCTAAAGAGAAGACAATTTCTGAAGATTCTAGACTGCATAACTAAGAGAGTAGCAGTGTTCAAAGTCAGAAGCAGCAACAAGAAGTGAGGAGGGAAAAGACCACCATTTTAGACAATGTGACTGAAGGCATGCTGGGGTCCTCACATGCTAATGCCAGGCAACTCAATCCAGGAGTTCTTATCAGCAACACAGAAGATTAGTGAGGGCTTAGATATAAACACAGGAATCATGAGAGTAAGAATGTTAAGTATCAGGATCCACCAGAATGACACAAAGAGAAAGCCATGAAAAAAACACAGTAGAATACCGTATGTTAGGGGAAGAAACAGAAGAGACTGCTACAGAAAGACTTATAACAAAACTAGTTAAAAAGGAAGAAAAGAGGCTGAGGGTGTAGCTCGGGGGTAGAGTCCTAGCATGCACAAGGCCCCGAGTTCCATCCCATTCGGGAGCAGGAGGAATAACTGTATGTACCTTGCTTACCATGGTATCATCCTCACTGCCCAGTTCAGTCTATGGCACAGAAGGCCTTAATAATATTGTTGAAAGATTACATGAACGGATAAATCCCCAAACACCTGCTCAAACCCTGCAAATCTCTGTTACATAGGGTTGGGAAACTTTCTACCCTTACACAGCTGAAATATCCCCTCAAAGTCTTTTGCACTGTTCGCTGATTTAATGTTTTCCTATGTTCAGTGTGGCTCCCATATAGCTGTATTATTTTAAAATCATGAAATACATATTAATTAGGTTTTGTAAATTTTCTCAATGAGCCCATTCCAGTTACACAAGTCCTGTGTCCAGTTATATCTCATAAAGTTAACACAGGAATTTTTTTTTTCCTTAGGAAATTCAGGGTGTATTCCATATATATAATGAAAGACACCTCCTACAACCCTCCCAGGACTTAAATCTGGGATCAAATACATTGATATTTCTATAGCAAAATGGATGCATGGTCACACTATAAAGAATAAAAATTATACTTTTTCATGTTAGTTCAAGACAGGTTTTGCAACAAAAAGTTTGTTAGGTCAGGATTTTTGCCAAAAAGTTGTGGACATGAAACAACAGGTAGACTATAAGGTACAGTAAAAGGCTCGTGTGAAATGCCATCAGAAGGCAGAACTCACAGACCACTCTCCTTTTTCCTTGCAGCAGTCCTTGGCAACTAAGTCCACCAGCAGCACTTATACATCTGCTAACAATTACTATCATATATACAAAAGCCTCTACCTAAATATGTAACTTGTAACTGCAGCTTCTCCTAATTCTTCTTTCCCTTCTCCAAACTACAGGCCAGTTCCACCACATTAGCATTTAATGTATGAAGATATACTGGTTTGTGAGAATGAGTCTTTTTAATTAGACGAAATCTAAGCAACTTGAAGTCAGCATCTCCTGTTTTACCTCCATTTAAAAACTTGAGAGTCTGTTATGTTTCAAGCACTGCTCTAGACACTCGGGATTAGCAGTGAACACGATGACAACCACACTCAAGGGTGTTCCTCACTCTAGCATGTTAATTAGGACAGATGGTTTTAAAAAGTATGGAGAGCCAGGTGTAGTGGTGCATGCCTCAGGAGCACTCCGGAGGCCAAGGTAGAAGGACTGCCACAAGCGTGAGGCCAATATGGGCTACCCAGTGAGTTCAAGGCCAGCCTGGAATATACAGCAAGACCCTGTTTCACCTGCTTGGTTTCCCACTGTGTTCTATGACAGCATCTACCTCTCCATTCTGCTACATCAGTGTTAATTCCCAAACTTAGATAAAAATGTCTTACTAGAGGCTGGCAAATTTTTTGTGTTAAGGGTCAGATAATAAATATTTTAGGCTCTGTGGTCCATACCCTTTATGGGTCTCTTGCAAACTATTCAACTTTGTATTTATTGCAGGAAAGGAGCCATATACAATGTATAAAGGAATGAATGTACAGTAGCTGTGTTCCAATAAAAGTTTTTTACAAAAATACAGTAGGATAGCTGGGGAGATAGCTTGGTAGAATAAGCGCTTGCTTGGCAAGTGCAAGGGCCTGAGTTCAATCTCCAGTTCTGCCAAAAAGAATAAAAAATAGAAAATATATAGATATATCTATATATATGATAGATTTGAGCTACAAATAAATAGTGGTTTGCAACTCTTATTTATCCCAAGTAATGAATGGCAATATTTTCATATATTAAAAATATTTACCTATTTGAACAATGTATTAATAAACTCGTTAGAAGAGAATGAGGCAGATGAGAAAATATTAATTTACTGGGTGGCTGTATTTGCTGATTAACCAGCCACTGACTAAAATTGGTATTTTCAGGAAGACAACAAGGAAGTCCACTATCATCTCTCTGTTTAATATGGCACTAGAGAGAATGGTCAGAGCAACCAGGTAAGAAAAGAAACAAGAGGGATTTGGAGAGAAAGGGAAAACTCTCCTTATTCACAGATGACACAATCCTGCACATAGAGGAGTCAAAAAACTGCCTAAAGATTCCCCTAGAATAAATTCAGCAAAATAGTGGAATACGAAATTGATACACAAAAATCAATAGTGTTCCTGTACATCAATAATGAATCCACTGAGAAAGCAAGCAGAAAAACAATACTTTTCACCATAGTTTCAAAAGAAAAATTAAATACCTAGGAATAGGAGGCCTCATGATCCTAGTTCAAGTTGTATTTCAAGTTATATTACAAAACTACAGTGATAAAAACAGCATGTGTGGGGACAAAGAGAGACATGTGAGGTGACAGAACAGAACGGAGGATTAAGAAACAAACCCAGGCACATTCAATCATGTGATTTTCCACAAAGAACCAAAAACGGAGGTAGAGGAAAGAGTGCCTCTTTTGTAAATGGAACTGGTTTCCATGATGGATCAAAGACCTAGATATTAACATAGAAACATTTAATCTGCTAAAAGAAAACTCTCGAAAACACAGTATGCCTATGCCAAGGAACAGAACCCCAACTATGTAAGAAATAACACCAAGAATCAACAAATGGAATTTCATCAAACTCAAAAGCTTCTGCATAGAGCAGAGCAAATAACCTAGAGAATGGGAAAACATCTTTGCCAACTATTCCTCAGATAGAGGACTAATATCTAAAATATAGAAAGAAATAAAAAATTAGACACCCCCCCAAAAAAAGTCACAAACAAAAAACCAAGCAGGGCCAGGGAGATGGATCCGTGGAATAAGCACTTGCCTGGCAAGCACAGAAGCCTGAATTCAATCCTCAGTTCCACAAAAAATAAAAATAAATAAATAACTTTTAAAAACCAAGCAATTGAAATGGATGGATATCTCTTTTAAAAAGAAGTACAAATGGCCAATATGTACATTTTTAAAAATTCAGCATTAAAAAATTCTGACATTAGAGAAATGTAAGTCAAAGCAACACTAACCCTAGAAAGAACAGCCATCATCAAGAACACGATGACCAAAGCACACTTGATGAGGTCATGAGAAAAAGGAACTCTTCTATATTATTGGTGGGAATGTAAAGTAGTATAATTACTACAGAGATTTATAAATAAAAAATATGTATAAATGTAAATATAAACATAACAAAAAAAAACCCTATTTGACCCAGCTCACGATACATGCATACCCATGTATACAGCACAACTCCTAACTGCTAAATCCTGGTAGCAGCCTGTAGGTTTATCAACACATAAAGAAGATGGGGTATATATACACAGTGAGGTACTACTCAGCCATAAAGAATGATACATGATTTATGAGTAGGAAAATGGATGCACCTTGAGATCATAATGCTAAGCAAAATAATGAGACACAAGGTTAAATATTGTATGGTTACTCTTATATGAGAAATCTGAAGTATAAAGAGAATGACAGGAAAATAGACTATGTAGAGATTGGAAGGATACCTAGAGATGGAGGAAGACAAGAAGAACTGAAAGGGAAGGAGAAGTAAAAAGGACTAAGATGTGATGTGTATATGCACCGAGTCCCTACAATGAAAGTATTTATTATGTATTGCTAAAATATACTAGTAAAGAGCCGACAAGATAGCTCAGAGGACTAAGCACCTGCTTAGGCAAGCACAGGGATCAGGGTTCATTCCTGATACCACATGCTGTGCCAGCCCCACCTCTGGGTACACTGAGCTGGCCGCTGAAATTGGGTGTGGTGGCGCACGCCTGTGATCCCAGCACTAGGGAGGCTGAAAACAAGAGGATCACTACAATTCTGAGCTGCATAGTGAGACCCTGTACCAATGCATAATAAATAAAGAAACAAAGAAAATACACTAGTAAAAAGGGGAAAAATTTAAAAATAGTATCAGTATTTATACTTTCTTACCTAGCGTGTAGGCTGTAAAGTTGAGGATGCCCACAACAATCCAAACCCAGTCAGGTACATGCCTGTGACCTGGAGCTGCAAAAGAAAGCAACTGATGTTTGAATATAGGCCTTTTGTAATAGTTCTTATCATACTACTTCCTGCCAAGGAGAAGGATTTCTTTAACAAATTCATGAATTTGGCATGTATGCCGAATGCAGAACTAAACTAAAATTTATCAAAAACTGCCAAACCAAACATATAACTGCTTAACCCTTTATTTATATCAAGTATTTGTATCAAGCTTTTATTATAAGTCAAAACTAAGTGTTCTCCTTTACTTGAAAATAAGTTATCAGCTCTCAATGAAAAATAACACATTTTTAAAATTTGTAAACATGACTGCATATAATCTAATTTTTATTGTTTGCGATTATACTATGAGCACATATTGTTATGGCTTACATCTAAAATGACCCCCAAAAGTCTTCCATTTGGAGGCAGAGCCTGGTCAGAAGGTAGGGTCACTTTGGATGTGACTTGGAAAGATGCAGGCTCTTCCTGGCTTCTCCTTTCTCTGCTTCCCAACCACCATGACATGAGCAAATTGCTGCCAGGCTCTTTTATCACTGCTTCTGCCCTGGAACCATGGACTGAATCTACTGAAACTAGCCAGAACTGCAGACATCAGGAACTCTATCTCAGCAACAGAAAAGCCACTGGTAAAAACAGAGCCTTTATGTTATATTTTCTCACTGTATGATTATAGATGGATCTCCTCAACTAGATAATTTGAGCCTCAGAATCATCCAAAATGCCTGGATAGTTTCCCCTCTGATAAAACAACTGAGAATTTAGACATCTAGGTTCTAGGCCTGCCTCTGTAATCAATCAATAGTGCAACTTTGGATATATCATTTAACTTCTGTCTTGCATTTTCCAAGAGTACTGGGACTTGAGGGTTCATGAGTCCTTCAAGTTCTATGATTTGAAGAAATATACATATTTTACATATTACTATTTCTCTATGTAATGATGTAATAATTTTATGTAGTCAGAGATACTTCTAACTACAAAAATATTTTAGTATTTTCTGAGGATTAAAATACAAAATTAAAAATCTAAACTAACAAAAAGCCTCATAACACATGGAGATAGCTCAGTAGAATAAGCACTTGCCTGGCAAGTGCAGGGTCCTGAGTTCAATCCC
>NDGN011325173.1:0-14695 GCA_002564285.1 Tympanoctomys barrerae
CCTCTCGCACCAGGTTATCCTCCTGGTCTCACTTTCTTCCCCAGACCATACTTTCTTCCTCTATTTCTGATTCTACAAATTGTTCTTCTGCTTGGAATCCATCCCCTTTGCTCCTCTTCTTTTCTTCATCTCATTCTCTAAATATATTCATCAGATGCCACCTAATCATTTTTTTCCTTAGAGAAGTCTTCGCCTCCCAAGCCTAGGTTAAGTGAGCTTCCATTTTTCCTGTAGCAGCTGCATGTGTATTTGTGGCTCACCCAGTCCCTCCCTCATCTGACTGGTTTATTTTCTGAAAACCTTTGTTTCCTAAAAATTCTGCCTTCTTGTGAAAACAGTGTTAGTTGATTTGGGTGGAAAAATATCAGGACATGCTCTATCTTAACCAGAGATAGCCGATCTTCACAGAAAAAAAAGGACACTGACTGGACAATGAAAATATATCTCTAGGTGCTAAACAGTACTTTGAAGTCAATTTAAAAGTTTGCTCTTGTGGAAAAAAAAATAAATAAAAGTTTGCTCTTGACTAAAACACACTGGGTTGGCTCTGTCTGTCGAAGGAGCAGACTTGAGGGTGGTAGCTAGTGAAGGAGGGACTGTGAGGAAGTTTGTTGAAAGTGGTTGGAGAATCAGGACATGGATTGCAGATAGCAGGTCCTTTAAGGTGCTTTAGTATCTTGCCTGCAAGTTGCACTTAAAAATAAAGTTAAAGCAGAGAACAACATCTTACAGCAAAGTGAAGGCTGAGCACGAGGGGGCTTCCTGACCTGAGGAAGTGGTGGTTCCCACTGCAGGCAGATGAGTAGGAAAAAGGTCACTGTCCTCACTGCGCTTGTATCCGTGAAGCGCCCCTTTGGGTGCATCCAGACAGCGTGCAATCCAGTCTTTTCTGTATGATGCTTTTCAACTAAAAATCATGATGTCCAATCGAGTGGTGAGTTCATCTTGGAAACTGATAGCCAAGCGCCCCTTTTAAGAATGTTTTTCTTGAGTTTCTGGTTGGAAATTTGTTATACTGAGTAAGAAGAAAACGAGTAACTTTTCAACAATTACCATGGCAAAAAGTTCCTCTCTGAAGAGTTGCTATGTTAGATCTAAGTCTGTATTGTATCGGCTTCTGTGCTTTTCACCACTGATTTAGGCCGATTCTGTGTCTCATTTGTTTGAGGTCCCTGACACATAGTGACATGCATCGAGAATCTGTTGAATAAAAGATGAGTGCCTGTGGCTCACACTCAGTGCTTTTTGCTCTTTGCACTTACGACTTTTTTCTTTGTTCTGAACTTAGTTAGGTTCATGCCCCTCTTTTCTGTTGAGCTGCAATCTCCTTCATTACAGGCATTACGCCAGGCCTGTCTTGTACTGCTCACAGGATCACATCCCGAGTAGATGTCCAGTGTCTGGGCCGAACTGATTGAAAGAATACTGTGGCATTTGTTTTGAAAAGTTTTATAGGAAATGTTAGTTTCTTAGCTATTTTATTTAAATATTCTGAATGGAAAAAACCTTAATAGTAAGATAAAATTGCATGGGATTGAATTCCAGGTAGTTCAGTGTTTTTTTTTTTTTTTTTTTTTTTCTAAACTGTATTGCGCATTTGATTCCCCTACTAAAACTACTCAAAAATAACCTTGCAAGAATTTTAAAGTAAATATATTTTAGTTTTTCTTTTTTTGCGGAACTGGGGATTGAACTCAGGCTTACCAGGGAAGTGCTTATTCTACTGAGCCAGCTCCCCAGCCCCTAGTTTTTCTTTTTAATTGCTATGAAAAACTCACTTTTCTCATTAGTTGATAAATAGATATTTTGAAATGGGTAATTTGAAAATAGAGATAAATCCTGTTTTAAAAGAAGGAAATGAGCATATTTCACACAGAATAAGATTCCTTTAGGAGGGAAACAAGCAATATATTTTTTTTCTATTTTTGAAGAGCTATCCTGATCCAATAGCCAAATTTTTGTTCACAAACTAAAGACAGTTATTCCTTAAACTTGGGGGAGGACAGACTCTGAGAAAGTATGACATACGTGTCTGGGGAGGGGGATAATTCAAAAAGACAGCCTCGATCGTCCTTAGGAGAGCAGAGGCAATGCTTCAAAAACAAAGTAATCAAATCTAAAAATTCAGGAAGGACTTTTCCCAAAGGATTATTCTGGCAGCATGTTGAAGAGGGGTTATAAAAGCAGTAAGTTCACAGCCTGAACAATAAGTTAAGCAAACGTTGGGGAAGTATTTCCTTTCCCGCTCTAAGATGAGATATACCTTTAGCCTCCCTTTGCCAACAGAAATGCTGCTAAGCTTGGACAGCGTATAAAGTGCAGTTTGTTATCCCGACAAATTGCCTTCTATGTAGGTGGGAGGGAAGGCCTTAAAGCTTCAGCTTAGGAAATACCAGCCCTTCTTTGTGACCTCAGTATTCAGTGAGAGAGGGAGAGGGAAGGAGGGAGGGAAGGAGGGAAGGAGGGAGAGGGGGGGGGAGAGGGGAGAGGACGAGAGCAGTGCTCTGCCAGATGTGATTGGAGAGTGCTCCAGAGATTTCTAGAGCAAGCAGAAAGACACACCTTCGTTTGTAGTTCTAGTGGGGCACTCTACTTTGCTCTTTTTTTCTTTACAGTCTTTTTCTTGGAGAGACTGTACTACTAGGGGCTTTCCTGAGAGCAAAGTGACCAGCGAACATCGCCTCACTTAAATCTGCCACTCACAACTGTGGGAAAGATTCACCTGGAGATATGCAGGAGGTGGGAGGACTGTCCTAGGGTCAGTGAGCTCATCAGGACACCAGTGAGTCAAGCCGTCACTGCGTGGTTTATCACATACAGACTTGAGCCCAATTTAAAGTTCTGCCCCGTTCCGTTATTTTAGTACCTCCTGAAGTAGGGGAATAGCGGTAGATGGCACGCGGACAAGAAGAGCAGTAGAGATGGAAGAGTGCAGTCCTGAACTGAATGGTGAATGGCGCTCTTTGAACGACAGCATATTTTTATGTAAAGTGTCAGAAATTTTTGCATACAAATGATTTTTAGCGAAATAAGTGTTACACATTAAAACCACTAAGCCTTTATCCTACTTAGTAAATGATTTTGGGGAAAGCAGAGGTTTTCTGTGTGGTGTATTTTGTTAGTGGAAGGTCAGGTAGGGACAGGGTTTGATAAATGTGACCTACAATCTCCATGCCTTTCATTCTTTTGCTGTTAGTTTGGTGTAAGTTAGACTATTGGTAAAATAAGTTCTTACTAGATTAGACAGTAAACATTTTTGTAGTGTCCCATTCAGCATTTTAATTAATAACTCTAAATGTAAGTGTTTCATTCAGCTGTTCGCTTACCGCAGTCTAAGTGGTGATACAACATGCTGATGGGAGGAGTTACCGTCACGTGCTTGTTGGTGTAGGGTTGTACACTGGCAGCATCATCTTCGAAAATAGCTTGGTGATGTATCAAGAGCTTGAAAAGTGTATTTTTTGACCCAGTAATTCCTCTTCTAAAAATCTAAAGGCATAATTAGGAGTGGCTAAAGATTTATGGGCAGTGATGGTCATGGCAGTATCATGTGTAATGGCAAACATCCACATGTGTTAAAAAGTAGTGTAACTATAAAAAGGAAATGATTAAGTAGATTAGAATATCCATCCGATGATTGAGTTTCTGTAGCTGTTACAGATAATGGTCTTCTCTGATCTTGGAAGCTAAACAGCGTCGGGCCTGGTTCATACTTGGATGGGAGACAAATAATGGCCATGAAGGATTGTTTGATATCTAATGATGAAGAGGCTTTAAAGCTATTACATGTTATGATCTCAGCTGTGTAAGTATATACATACATGATAAGGATTAGAAAAGAAATGTATCAGGGCCAGCCAAATAGCTCAACAGATTAAACCACCTACAAGCAGGTGAGCACGGGGGTGGGGGGGAGGGGGGAGGAGTTGGGGGTGTGGGAGGTGGAGGGGTGGATGGGTGGGTTCGATCCCCGGTCTGCCCTGCCAGCTGGAGACCTGCTAAGACAAGATTGAGACTGGGCGTGGTGGCACATGCCTGTAATCCCAGCACTTGGAAGGCTGTAAATAGGAGAATCACTATGAGTCTGATCTAGTAGTGAGGCCTTGAACACCCTGTAGGCCCTTCCCTAAAGTACAAAAAAGAAAAGAAATGTATCAAAGTACTGATATGTTATCTGTATGTTTGGACTTTTTTTTTTTTTTTGTACATTAATGTATTTTCCACACATTTTGTACTGAATTATAAGTTCTTTTGGTCAATGAATAGCTTTAGAAACTTTCTGTTAATAAGTTTCTACTTTAAAAATATTCAGTAGAATAAGCGCTTCCTTGGGAGGTACAAGGGCCTGAGTTCAATCTCCAGTTCTGGGGGAAAAAAAAATCAGAAATATTTGTTGTGGGCAGGCGAGATAGCTCAGCAGACTAAGCACCTGCTTAGGTAAGTGTAGGGACTGGGGTTCAATCCCTGACACCACATGCTTCACTGGCTCTGCGCCCCGGGCATGCTAAGCCAGCCACCGAGACTCAGCGTGGTGGCACATGCCTATAATCTCAGTGCTGGGGAGGCTGAGGTAGGAGGGTCACTACGATACAGTTGTTGTGAAATATATGGGAAAAAACCTTGAATGTTTTGTTTAAAATAACACCAAGCATTGTTGACAACACGGGATGGAGATATATGCGTGTGTGTGTGTGTGTCTATATATATATAAAATGTATTTAGTAGAGGGTCTATAGGGTCTCATTATACAGATCAGACTCCTGATGATCCTCCTGCTTTCAGCCTCCCAAGCACTGGTATTACAGGTATGTGCGACTGTGCCCCGTCTCAATCATCATCTCAGCACGTCCTGGGGGCAGGGCTGGCACAGCACACTGGGGATCGAACCCCCAGCCGTGCATCTGCCAAAGCAGGCACTTTAATCTGCTGAGCTATTTGGCTGGCTCAACACTGGGTATTTTTAAGAAGTTTGAGTGAGAGAAATGCTGAAGTTTATAAAAGGACAATATGATTTCAATCCAGATTCTGTTCTGATGTGACTTGCATCAGAAATCTGGTTTTACTGAGGATATTTAAATACTGTGCATTCTAGAACAGAGGTCAGGCAGCCTTTGGCAAAGGCTGTGCCCAGCGGGCTGTGAGGATTTTTGGGTCGGTGTGCTCCTCTCCTAGACTTTGTCTCTGCAGTGTTATCTGCAGATAGAGTGAGAGGAGGATGGGAGAATAGCTAATTCCTCAATCCCAATGGAGGAATTGATGACTGTTGTCTTCTGAAGGTCAGTTTTTAATGGATGAGAGATGATGCACATTTACAGTCCATGCTCCTGTGTGTAAAATGACGGGAGCCTCATTTAATTGGGATAAACTTGGCCAAACAAAAGTAATTGTTCATGTACCAGGGAAGTATACTTATAGGGGGAATTATACATAATATATATTTGGCTTTGTAATAACTTGTTAGTCAAATATCAATGACACTAATCTCATGAAGCAGCTTCTATTTTGATCTAGTATTTTGAAAACGACAGCACTGAGTGATCTTCCCGTGGTGCTTTTGGGCACATCTCCTTTCTTCTGTGGCCAGTGGGTTCATCTCAGGGCCTGATGGCAACTGTGGAGTATAATTTCAGGCTATCCGAACTGTATAACAACAACCGACTCCCAGCTCCTTACTCTCACTGTCTCAGTTTTCTAAAAAACTGGGCAAGCTTGCTGTGGGTAAATACAAGCCAATTCAAATATTTAGTAAACACCTTTTATGACCGTAGATTCTTGCTAACTTCCCAAATCACCTGAGAATATGTTGAGTAACCAGTAGAGACAGATTGAACAAAGGAGATTCCTGTGTGATATTATTTGGGTAGCAACAGCGAGCTGTGAAACTTCGTAGTAGGTCATGTGCTAAGGTTAAACTTGCCTCTGAAGTTTGTTTCACTGCTTTCTAATAAATAAAGACAGATTCCACAAAGGGTGGAAACATCCCTCTGTCTTCATTCTCCAGGGGAAGCGTGTCCTGTTAGCAAGTGGCTTGAGTGTTTACACTGCCCTGACTGCTTACCAGCGTGTGTGTCGGTTCTTATCCTTGAACCAAGTGAGAGTTCAAGTAAACCCACAGCTGGGGCCTTCTGTTGATGAGTGCTGCCGGTACGCACGTCCTCTCCTACTTTTCAAAGGAGATCAGCAGCAAGAAGGAGAAAGGCAGTCCGTGACCTGATGTCAGTAAACCCCAGACTTGAGTTCGCGGCTTAGGTTTTGCTGTACCTGGCACAGAGAATGGCAGATCCTGCGAGATGCTGTTTGACTTAGTAGGAGTCACATGGAAGGATCTTGCTTTGTTAGTATGCTGTTTTGCCCAGTGTTAAGGTTGACCATTCTTTATGGGATGAGTGTGCAGAAAAAGTTTTCATTTCTCCAGTATCATTCCTATGGCAGTCGTTACGTGTTGAGTGTACTTGTAGGTTCTTTGTCTAGCTCTGGTCAAGCAGTAACATGGGGCAGAATTTGCAGAAATAATAACCTGGTCTAGCATAATGCCTGGCATATGGCAAGCACTTAAGGTTCTTTTGCTTATTTTTAACAATAAGAATGAATAAATGCACGAGAAACTAAAAATATAACTAGAATATACTAAATTCAAGTGAGATGGTAGTTTTCACTACTGCTGTTTAACATACATCTGGGAAATACATTATATTAAGGAATTCACTTCACTTCTCCCCACGGCGCCAGGCTCACAGATGCATGTCACAGTGTAGTGCTTGGGTGTCTTACGGCTATCTCAAACTTACCTTGGCCAAATTGAGCGGCTGGCTCTCTCCCTTGTCATTCTGTGTCCCTTACTTTGGTCTTCCTCACCTTTACTTTATTTTTATGCATTTGGTACAAGGTCTGACTACACAGCTTGGACTCGTGATTCTCCTGTTTCAGCCTCCCCAGTGCTGGGGTTACGGGTATGTGCCACCATGCCCAGTCTTGGTGGCTGGCTCAGTGTACCTGGGGTGGTACCAGCATAGCGTGTGGTATCAGGATTCAACCTGAGTGCTTGAGTTTACTTAGGCAGGTGCTTAGACTGCTGAGCTATCTCTGTGGCCCCTTCCTTACTTTTAAAAAGTTACCCTTGACACATTGTTTTATTTCCCACTCCACACCCACACCTCAGTAAATCTTTGTTCTGCCTTTAGGATGCTCTGCCTCCTGTTGGTTTTCACTGCCTCCATAGGTGATGAAAACTTGCTGGCCTCACCCACCATGCCCTGCTGTCTCCTGGGAGATTATAGTGTCTCCTGATAGCTCTTGTCCTTCTCTGCTGTTGGAGACATTGACCACTCTCTTCCAGAAATGTTTTTCACTCCCTGGATGCGGCCTTCTCCTGGATTTCTTCCCATGTTATTCCCTGTCATTTTGCCTCTCTCATTTTTGCATATTTTTCCATCAGCGGGTGGTCTTTTTAAGGCATAAATGAGATACGTCACTCTCCTTCTCTTAAGTCCTCATCGGCAGTTAGAATGAGTTCTAGAACCTCACACAACCTTCAACACTGGGTACAGTCTGGCCCAGCCTTCCTGTCTTCATCCCTCACTGTTCTTTTCCTGGCTGATACCACTGTGAGCATTGAATGTCAAATTCAATTCCAGAATAGGCCAACACTTAGTATTCTTTCTGTTTGAACAATCCATGAGCCCGAGTCTCCATCTGAGGGAAGGGAAGAGAAATCAAACACCTATGTTAGAGGAGGATCAGTATATCAGAAGCAGTGACCTGGGGCCTGGCACATAGGAAGCACCATATGTTTGTGGGTATGACTTTGTTGTTTTGGGAGTGATGAGAAAGAATACAACTTGCCTAGTTGTGTGTGAATTGTATAAATAGACACTAGAGGCAGTTGGAGGTATTCATTTGGAATGACTAGCTTTCTAGAATAAAAGGTGTGAGAATGAATAAAACTTCCAACTGTCATTTAATATCTCTAGGTTTGTGAATTGAGGTGCTGTGGATCGTTAAGTGCCAGGAGGTGACAGAAAGCGTGCAGATCTCTCACGAGTGTGGGCAACCATCACACTCACAGCTCCGGTGATTCAGAAGAAAGATTTCAGTGGATTTTGTGGTTTAGTTTTTTTCTTATTTTTCTTTTTAATGCTTTCTAGTGAGTGAAGGCCTGGGTTTTCTCTGGAAATCTGTCTTACTAATTCTCTGGAAACCTGGCGCTATGCATCCAGATCCTGGACCCTTATGGACACTGCTCTACGTTATCCTTTGGATTCCGTGTTCTTCTGCGAGTTCAGGTAAGAGGACAGTTGTGGGGTTTTGGGTGAAACCTTCCCTCATCCTTATCATGTAAAAAGCAAATTTTGATTTCAATATGTTGCCAATAATAGCAGTGTGCAAAATGTTTCTGAAATTTGCTTGATGTGCAACATGATTTAAAAACTTGATTAAGGACATTAAGGACTTCTTAGTAGTGCTTTGGGCATTAGGAGCTCTTTCCATCCTTGTCCTTATAATTTATTGTTTTTGTAATTTGTCACCTTAAAAGTATTTTTAGTTGTGTTTTTTATCAGTGAGGTGATGTGCTACACGTTGCATACTGATTTCTGAATTTAGAAAGGATAGCAGGAATAAAGCGCCAGCTACACACCACCAAAGAGAAGCTGTAGAATCAGCATGGTAGAATGCTCAGCTTGTAGTGCATGAGCTTGGTTCACGTGCCAAGCCTGGCACTTTCTCTCCTGACCTCAACTAATTTACTTTGAGTTACTGGAAAGTTTGAATCTGTTTATTGTTAAGACTATACAAGCCTCAGACTGAAAAATGGCCCACATGTATTGTTTTTATTTTAGACTTATGTAAAGATGTATATACAAATATTGTGATGTTTATTGCTTTTTAGACTTGAGTGAAGATACATGTATAAATATCATGTTTGTTCATTGAATAGTATTTATTAATGGTTAAAAACCCTGTGTAGTAACATTAGACTTGGTAAAGGAAAACTGACTCATTAGTTTTATTTCTATTATGGTTTTCTTTTCTTTTTCTTTTTTTTTTGGTGGTACTAGGGATCAAACTCAGGACCTTGCACTTGCCAGGCATGTACTTATTCCACTGAGCTATCAAAAAGACACTTTCTTTAATCCTTATTTCTGATTAAAAGAGATAGAACTATTGTTTTTTTCTTTTAAGTATTTTATCCCATCAGATCAACATCATTGCTGCTTCCCTTGAATGTTGGGAAGGAGGAAGAGGGAATCTGTTTCGTTATTCTGGTGCAAGAATCACTGTTTCCTGCCTGAGTTCCTGGAGGAATAGATAGAACAAATGAAACTATGTCAAATGCTAGATATAAATAGGAAGCCTTCATGCCCAGAAAGGCCAGCATTTGTATTTCAGTATGGCTTAACTATTTTCTTAATAGTGGAGTATTTTATATTAAAATATCTTATATTCATAATAAAACATTTTATATTAAAATCATAAAATAGTGAAGTATCGGTCTTTATTTACAGAACATCTTATTGTTAAAAGAGAGAGTTCTTTTTATTTTGAAAGGCATCTTTATTTTTCAGGCATTTAACTTTCATTTCTTACAAATTACTTTGTTAAAAAGCAGTTTACTTTTTCCATTAATAAAATTAGTGTTAGCTATCTATTTATCTATATTTATTTATAAGTATTCTTGTCTGTTTTACTTAACTTTAACATATGTCCTAGGCTAATACAATTGCTCTGTTTTCTTCCAAAAGATGGGCTTATAAAAATTCTGAAGCGTCAAGAGCTTCCACATACATAGATGAAGAGATTGCCTTTGTTGTACTCCACAGAAAGGCAATTGATGTACCCCTGTTTCTCTCTGTCTGTTCTTCCCCCTGCCCTCTTCACCCTCTCATGTATGGGTCCGTTCCTTTGTAGACCTGGCGCCTTACTTTATTTCTGAGCCACTTCCGGCTGTCCAGAAGCTTGGTGGACCTGTAATACTACGTTGTTCTGCTAACCCTGTGACTGCTCACATCTCCTGGTTGCATAATGGAAAGAGATTGGATGAAAACCTGGAGCAGATTAGACTTCATCAGGGGACTTTGGCGATTCTTTCTCTTAACCCCTCCCTCTCGGGTTCTTACCAGTGCATTGCCAACAGCAGCATAGGTGCAGTTGTGAGTGGCCCCGCAACAGTATCCATCGCAGGTAGGTTCCTTCCGGCCTTGTTAGCTGTTGGTGGCTGTCTCTGAACTGCAGGAAAGCACGGGCTTCGGCATGAGACGTGTGTTGGTAGGAGTCTTAGGAATTCCTACCCAGCCTTGACTTGGTGATGCATATAACTTGAGAACGTGTACCTGCACTTCTGCGGCCCGCCTGCGTATTCACCTGTAGTGAGGGTGTGGAAGGAGAGGGGTGCTTTTTCAGTTTCCTGGATAAGACAATTTTCAATGAGTTCTAAACAATTTCTTTGTGAGTCTTTAAATGTCCTTAATGTCAGCAAAAACAAAAAAGCTGTTTTGACACTAAAGCTACTTCATGCTGTGCTTTATCTTTCTGTCACATCTCATTGTTTTGTTTGCCTTGATTACTGAGTGATTGTTTATTTAATTGAAACCAGGCTAACAACACAGGAAAAAAATAGCTGACATTAAAGAAAGGAATTTTGAGTATTAAACTTATGGAAAATCTGGAATGTGTGGTTTTTCTTAGTAAGTTTGAGCCATCTGCCTTTCAAATGGTGATGGCTCCCAGTAATGGGAAACGTTTTTGTGCAGGCACCCCTGCTTACAGAATAAATCAGATTCCCCGGGAGTAGTGAGTTTGTCATAACTGAGAAGAGTAAATGTTTTCGTAGAGCTGTGACCCATAGACAGCTCCAAGACACACACTGGAGCGCTGGCTTCCTAGCGGCAGGCTGCTGCATTCCTCGGGCGTTGGAAGATAATAAAGAGCCCTTCTTGGGGCTCATCTGCAGTGAATTTAAACGGAAAGGAACAGAGACTGAGTCAGTATATTCAAAACATTTAAACGTTACACTTCTTTGGCTTTTGATGTCCTACGTTCATTCCCAGGAGCCAGTTTATTGCAATTTGAGTAATCGCCAATGGGGAAAATGACTTTAATGAGGGCCTGGATTGAAAAGGATTTAGTGTGACAGAATGGGAATAATTATGTTTTATAGTTCTTCCTGGTGTTTTAGAAGAAATTTGTTTTTCTTACAGTTCTCTGAAAACAGTGACACCTGAAAAAAAAGGATAACAACTTAGCTGGTAGCCTTCGAGGTAGCCTCAGCTGTTTTCTCAGATACAAAGATCATGCTACGGTCAGGACTGGGATTAGTTGCTATACCAGACTATACCGCAAATGTTTCTGATTTTAAAATTACTCCTAAGGATTCAGTTTTGCATTTATTTATTTATTTCAGTTCTTGGTGATTTTGACTCATCAGCAAAGCATGTTATTACAGCGGAAGAGAAAAGCACGGGTTTCATCGGCTGCCAGCTACCGCCTAGTAACCCCAAAGCCGAGGTGCGCTATAAGATCCGGGGAAGATGGCTGAAGCGTTCGACAGGTGGGTCCTGTCATGAGAAGCCAGTAGCGCACACAGAGCAAAAGCTTATTACGTAGCCCACTAGCGAGCTCTGTGTGTGCAGGAGTGACCACAGTTGCAGGCCCCAAGAGCTTGCCGCCTTGATTCATCCTGGCCCCCACTCAGCTCTCATTCCTTAGGAAGGGCAGACTGCCTGCCTGGGCCTCTCTAAAATAGTCCTTGTTGCTCTAGCTCAGCTTGGTTTTTATTTATGGAATTGATCCCTTCTGATACGTCTTTGCCTCCTTTGCTCGCTTGTTTGCTGTGTCCCTTTGCTCTGTGCCCCTTTCCTGTGGAGTGTTAGCTGCATGGGTGCAGCGTTCTGACCTGCTTCCTCCGTTGCTGTGTCACCTGTGCCTGGACCAGGCCTGGCAGAAAACAGCTACGCGGTGTGTAGTTATTGAAAAGAGCAAGGAGGCGGTGAGTGCTTGCCAGGCAACTGGAGCTACAGGTGGACGTTTGACAAGGTGGTAGCTGCGGTCGTTGTATCTTTGTCCAAACACACTTCTGTTTTCAAACTCATCTTCTGCTAAAAATGTTTCTGGTTTTGTTCCACTGTTAACCTTTGGTTTTCTTTTCTGCCTCACTTTCTCTTTCTTTGATCTAGTGCATTTTTCTTAATCACTTATTTGTTGCTGGTCTTCTGTGTCAATCTAAAGTACAACTGTTAACTTTTGCTCCTTTTAGTTGTGTTGTGATGGTTTTTGAAAGCATGAGGCCTAACTGTACTCCTTTCCTCTCTCAGGGAAGTATATAATCCTCCCATCAGGAAACCTTCAGATTTTGAATATATCCTCAGAAGATAAAGGATCGTACAAATGTGCAGCTTACAATCCTGTCACCAATGAACTCAAAGTTGAGCCTGTTGGCCAGAAGCTCCTTGTGAGTCGTAAGTATTTGAGAGAATGACAGTAACTAGTTCTCAGAAGTGTTGCTCATAAAAAGCTGGCCCAGGACAATTCATTTTCTTTTTCCAGATATTTTTTGTTTTATTTAGGAAAGTCTTACAAACAAAGTAAATGTATCAGTGGATTATAGAGTAGTATCATGCATATTTTTAAAATATAAAAACCTTACAGTGGTGGTAATCAAATTGGTGGCTAAATGTGAACTGTGAGAAAAAGATGAATCTATTCTCATTCCTTTCATATCAGATATTGTAAAAATCATGGGTGACTTTAGATTGTGGCTCTTAGTTGAGGTCACATCAATGGAGCAGTATAAAGGAGGGGTTTCTGGACTTGAGAATTTTACATTTCCAAAATGCCAACTCAGAAGTAGCTCTGAAGGACCACAAAGTCTTGATTTTAAACTTCACTGAGAATGATTTTGCTACCCAGTTGGCCCTTGTCGTGTAAAGAAAAGTAAGCAGGAACATGGTGATGCTCAGAGTGTGCTGAGGAGGATTGGCTGTGAACTGTAGTGATCGTGTTTTGTGTTCTCGTCCTCTTCCAGGCCCTTCGCCAGGTGGTTTTCACATTCTTCACCCCACCCTTTCCCAGGCACTAGCTGTGCTTTCTCACAGCCCTGTAACTTTGGAGTGCGTGGTGACAGGGGTCCCGGCCTCCCAAGTGCACTGGCTGCGGGAGGGCCAAGACGCTGTGCTGGGGAGCAATTGGAGGCGCCTCTATTCCCACCTTGCTACAGCAAGCATTGACCCGGCAGACTCTGGAAACTACTCCTGTGTGGTGGGCAGCAGGTCTGGGGACGTAAAGCATGTCACTTACATGGTTAACGTGCTTGGTAAGACGTTGCTTCTCTAGTGGTTTTTTTTTGTTTGTTTGTTTAGTTTTCAAATCTGAACATTTTCCGGATCAAAAGGATATTTGTGGGGCTCAGAATGAAACATGAATTATCTAGAAATATCTGCACCAGGAGCCAGAACAGTGATCATTTTTCTCAAGCCTGGAATTGGGCTGCTTCTGACTGGCTCAGGGGTGCTCAGAACAGTGCTCAGGGATGTCTTAGGACCCCGCCCCAACCTGAGGCGTGTATAAGGCCCAATTTGTGGTTTTTTTCCCTTAATGTACCTAATTTCAAAGATGAACTGGCCATAAAAATACTTTAAAATGAAAAGAATTTTTCTTCTTTGGCTCCTGTTTAGCATGAAATCTAGGGAGACTATTACTTTAAGTTAACCACCTGAAGTAAATGCTACGAGAAGCCCAGGATCAGGAAGTATTTGTGTGCATATGTGTATATCCATGTGTGTTAGGGGAGAGAAGTGAGTGGATCAATCTAAAAAAGGAGACTGTAATTTATTAGTAACATATGGTTTATCCTGTTAGTGGGAAGTTAAAATCTATCCCTGATTTTTTCTTGATAATCACAGTAGATGGAAGAATGTCAATAAAGAATACACCTTGTTTTCAAGTTGTTATTGGTAGAAAGATTTTATAAGACTTGTGTGATAATTTAAAACATATATCTTGGGACTACAGTTTACTTTATGTGTTTTACTTTCAGAACACGCTTCAATTTCTAAAGGACTACAGGACCAAACAGTGTCTGTAGGTGCCACAGTACATTTTACCTGTGCTGTTCATGGGAACCCAATCCCCAACTGTACCTGGTTTCATAATGCACAGCCTATCCATCCTTCCCCACGACATCTAACTGCAGGAAATAAACTGAAAATCACTGCTGTCACCATGGATGACTCTGGACTGTATCAGTGTGTAGCGGATAATGGAATTGGCTTTACGCAGTCCACTGGGAGACTTCAGGTTGAGCAAGGTAAGCCTGTAGGTCATGTAATCATAGGATGCTTGCTTCCCAGGTAGACTTTGTAGTAACTAAAAAGAGTCGTTTTTCAGTATTACAGTCCTATCACTGTGCTGGAACTATATTCACGTACTATGTTCTTTACTACTGGCAGGTTTGCATTTCTGTGTAGAAACCACCTTATTTAATCAGGCTTATTAAAAAATTGCCTTTAAGGGGCTGGCGAGGTAGCTCAGTGGGCTAAAACGCCTGCTTAGGCAGAGCGCAGAAGCCAAGGTCGGGGGTGCTGTGTGGGGCCCTGCCCCTGGGGTGCACTGAGACACGACTGAGACTGGGTGTGGTGGCACATGCCTGTAATCCCAGCACTTGGGAAGCTGAAAACAGGAGGATCCGATCTGTGTAGTGAGA
>NDGN011325174.1:0-13354 GCA_002564285.1 Tympanoctomys barrerae
GTGGGCTGAGCTGGCCACACACACACACACACACACACACACACACAAATAAATAAAATTTATTTTTTAAAAAAGAAACTATTCTGAAGCAATAACGCAGCGAGACTGGGTGTAAGTCACAAGCAACTACTGCCACCATATGCAGGAGCCTTGAGCACGTGAGGACTCTGGTGTCCCAAGGGATCTCGGAACCAGAGCCTTACTTAGACAAGCGTTCTCAATGATGAGCCTGTGTCAATGCTTTCCTGATAGTGTTTAGGCCGCCAAAAGTATATACAAGGAAAGAGCAGAGCTTCTCAGGGTCAGCTGGGGAGCATGCGGCTGGGGCGGCTCTGGTACATTTCTTTCCTGTCGTGCAAAGCCCGGCACAGGAGCCTCTAGGCTGCTCATCACAGAGATGCGAGTCAGTCGTTGGAGGTGGTGCAAGGTGCTCAGACGAACACAACGTGAGCGAGGGATGGTTCCTGGGCCGTGCGTAGCCGGATCCTAGAAACATCCCCAGACAGCCTTGCACAAGAGGCAAGTGTTAGGCTAGCTTCTAGGGGAGGGTGAGCAGCAGCTATAGAACCACACATGGGGTGTGTGTGAGTGTGTGTGTGTGTGTGCGTGTGCATGCGTGCACCTGTGTGACTGTATAGATATGTGCATCTTTGTATTTAAATGTCTATACTTATGCAGATGCTTGTAACTATCACTATCTCTGTGTGTCTGTAATTGTGTATAAGCATGTATATATGCATGTGTCTCTGTATGCTTGCTCTGTGTGTGTAAAATATGTTTTAATGAGTGTGTGTGCATGTGCAAGTATCTCCAAGTGTGCCTATATGCACATGTCTATGTGTGCATCTTTTTCATGTCTATGTATGTATCTCTGTGCGTATGTATATCATGCCTTTCTATGTGTACCTGTGTCTATGTTCATGTGTGTGCCTAATTGTATGTAAGTGTATAATGTACATGTGATTGCTTCTCTCTCTGAGTATATGCTGGCTGTGTCCTAAGTGTGTTGCACGTATGTCAGGGAGAGATTTCCAAGTGAGACAATGTCTGTGGAATTTAAACAGAATGGTTAGATTTGGCCGGTTGAAGGCTGGGAAGATGAGGGCTGTGGAGACAGGCAGATAGCTGGCCCGTCAAGAGTGAAGTGGCCTGACCAGAGGGGGCGCTATCGTCGCGCGGAAGGCAGGACGCACAAGTCCCCCGTATTAGCAGACAGTGAGCTGCGAGCTGTCCCAGCAAACAGGAAGAACCCATAAATCCAGGAATGAGAAAACAGTGACAGCACATGGGGAACAGAAAAACACAAGGGTGTTGCCAGGCAGGGTGTGGGGACACACAAAGCCGCAGAAGACAGCGGGAAGGGCCCTGGGGTTGGGATGGCCGGCCGCAGCGCTTGGACAGGCTCCCAAGGTGAAGCCTCAGGCATTTTCCTCTTTCTACGGCAGGCAGCAGCTGCACCAGGTGAGTGCCGTGATGCCCAGCGCTGTGTTTGCACAACACAGGCTAGTTTAAAAAGAAGCGCTGTGCCAAAGAGCAGTGGGGCGTCTGTGTGGCCCGTTATTTGACTCAGAAATGTCCTCTGGAGAGAGGACAATGCCAGACACATTAGAAATATCCTCACAGTGCTTCAAAGTCCCTCCAATAATTTTTCTCCTTTTCAGGGCATGAATGATGGCCATAAACCCAGTTAAATTGTGGAAAGAGTGAGAAGATTAGCAATCTGCCAGAAATGAGTTTATAAGCAATTATTAGTTTCTCATTTTGTAAAGCATTGACCCTAAAGAAATGGGACCAACGGAAGTGAAGTTAAAAAAGAAAAAACTTCTGGACTAATTTTGGATTTAAAGAAGGGTAGCAAAGTTACTAGAGCGAGTTCCCACATACCCCTACCCAATTTTCCCTAATATCGCCATCTTTTTTGGGGGTGGGGGGTATTTCTCACAGCTGCCACACCAGTGCTGGTATGCTCCTGCTAAATAAGCTAGACTTTATTTGGATTTCTCCACTTTCTCCTTTTCCAGGAGCCTATCCAAGATCCACATCACGTTTAGGAAGTTACATTTGGATAAAACATTAGGAAAATGCCTGGAATAGGAACACTGTCTGTTCTGAGGCTCCGTTTGCCAGCCACTGCCTGGGTAATTTCAGCCCTTCACCACCCCGGAAAGGGCAGCAAACACAGTCACACTTGCAAATGAGTAAACTGAGGCTTGCAGCAGCTCCACGGCTGGCCCATGGCAGAGTCAAAATGTCACTGAACCCAGCAGTGGTGCCGTGGCCTCTCCTGCCCACCACCACCTGGGCACCCTGTCTTTCCGAGTTTGTGCAGAAAGAACCCAGAAGAACACCCCCTGAGCCAGGCCTCATGCTGAGCTGAATGCCCCAGTCCTTCTCTTCTGGCCCCTGCAAGGGCAGGAATGGCTAGCTGGCCACAAGTGTTGCCCACAGTTCAGGTCCCACCCCAGTAGCCTTCCAGCTGTTAACCTCGACAAGCCACCTTTCTGAACCTGTTTCTCCACCTGAAATGTGGAGGCAACCGCATCTGTCTTTGCAGTTATAAATGGATTTCAGTTAGAGCAAAGAGGCACCCAGCATAGGGTGGGATCCTACCACGGAACTGCAGATACGGGTATACATGCACACATATAGCATCGTGATACTGTGGCAACTCCCTCCAGCCCAGAGCACTGCAGCCTTTTGACCTCCAAGATGGACATGACTCCCGTGTTACTAGTCAGAGCCACTGCAGTGTGTTCTGTCAAAAGCTGAGGCTGAGGTCCCACCTCCCCTTCCACATGCCCTCTAAAGGAGACGCAAGCAGAAGGTCAACCGAGGCCCCAGGCTGCCCCACGCTGGGACCCTGAGGCTCTCCTACAAGAAGGAACAGCAGCATCCTCAGTCAACTGTCACACACCTCCCTGCACAGAGCCACTCATACCAGACCCCGAGGCCTGGGTTTAGGGGTGTTGCTTCCGTAAAAGCTGTCTCTCCCAAATGAAATGAACCTTTATCTTTAAAGCCTCCCTTACCAAGTCCAGGGAAGAGCCATAATTCTAGGAGTTATCTGCAGCTTAGATGATTCCCCTCTTGTCTCTTGAAATTTAGGAATCTAGCAAAATAGCACCAAAGAAAGATATGGGGGGGGGGACAAATGAGAAAAAGGAAAGAAGACAAGAAGGGGAGAGAAGAAACAAAGAAGGAAAAATAGAAGTGGGGTAAGGAGATGGTGGATGTCAGACAGATGACAGAAACAGCCCAACAGAGAAAGAGACAGAAGGAGACCCAGAGAGACAGAAACAGAGATGGAGATGGAGGCAGAGGGAGACAGAGGGAGAGACAAAGAAACCGAGACAGAAGGACCAAGAGATAGAGGCGGGCAGAGATGGAGACAGGTAAAGAGAGAAGAGACCAGGAGAGAACCAGTAGACCAGAGAGAGTCTCTCCATGAGACTCGGAAAGACATGGTGCCTGTGTGGTGGTAGTCAGGAGAGACCATGGCACCACTACTGGCTTCAGTGACATCTTTCACTCTGCCATTGGCCAGCCACGGAGCCACTATTCTCTCACATAGCACCTCGATGAAAAGAGCGTGAGATTCAAGAACCGCGATCTGTTGGTTCTTTCAGGTCTACCACATGAGAACCCAGAGCCTTGCTGGATTGACTGGACTTCAAGTCCCGAGCCTAAATGGTGAGTGACAGACACAGACTTGGTATCATAATGATTCTGTCTGTGCAAATATTTGACCTGCTTTGCTCAACAAATATTGGTCTTTATAAAAGCACCTGCAGAGAGAAGGCATGTGGGAGCATTCAGAGGAGAATCTTTTCTGCCCATTTTCAAAGCATACAAGCCCTACACTTAACTCATGGGCCTCTTAGTAGCACACACTCCCTTCCTGAACGTCAGGGGCTTTTCTAAGCCCAGCACATCATTTCCTTCACCGAAGGACTGCCTGACAACATTGACGCAATTGGCTTGTTCTAACTACAACCTTGCCTTTCTCACCCAGAGACAAAACAAAAGCTAAGCATTCCTTCTAAACATTTGCAAATATTTACAATCACCAGCAAAGAACCACCTGATGCAAAATCCTAAATGCAAAACTCCAGCATGGAGGAACAATGAGATCAGATTTGGCAGGATCTGGACTTGAAGGATTACAATTAATGAATTCAGTCGTTAGATATAATACCTGTAAAGAAAACTTGACCCCATAAAAGACATATGTGGAGGTTGATCCTGGAGATCCCCATTGTGCTGGGTTCCTCTCAACAGGACTAGAAATCCCTTGCCATTTATAAGTTCCCAGCTAAAAGAAGGAGTGTCTTCCAGGGTGGTATATTTCTATTGCTGTCGTAAATCAATATGAAGGAAGTAAGGAACTTTGTTAACAGTCAGTGGCTAATCTGCGGGAACAATTTGGGTGTGTTTGATTGATTGTAGTATGAATAACCTGGACAGTGCCCAGCTGCCAAGGCAATGACATTACTGATATAATTTCCAACTTCCTTCTAAGTGAACCTCGAAGACTTCCAAGTGCTCCCTGCAAGTGGGCTTAATTTTAATCCTGGAGAGTTTGAGTTAACCTGTGGGAAGCAGGATGTGGGCTGCTGGGCAAATAAGGGACATGGTGCCAAGGGGCAAAGCATCTCTTGAGGATGGTTTGTCCTGGCAGAGCCTTCTCTGACTGGCCCTTGTGCGTATAACATAGCCTCAGAGGAATGAGAATGACATTACTGCTGATCTGACTTTAGTGTAGAAGGGATGAGGGATGATTCCACTACGGACCCGTACTTGCCTCGGCCCCCATCTTCTGTGCTTCTGTGTCTCACACTAACTCTGTAACGCAGCAGCTGGGACACAGGTGGCCTTACACTGACCCACTTCTGAGGACTCCACGCAGCCCTGCTTTCTTGTGCTTGGCATTCCCACTGTGTGAGGCTTGGGACAAAAGGCACAAAACCTGCCCCTCATCTGCCCGCTGTATTCCTAGTCTCCCTGGTTGGGTTTGTGATGTAGACATCACCTCACTCTTTGTTATCCTCAAGTCTTCAGACCCAGCCTGGGACAGTCCCCTGGACTCTAGCAAGAAGGCTGTTCGTCATTTGGTTGTATCAAGACATTTTCCAGGGCTGGGGTCCCGTGAGAAGCCAGCTTTGCAGGGCCACCTCTGCCTTTCCACCCAGTGAACAGGGTCGTGCTCTCGCCTGAGTCCCCTCGGGCAGCGGAGGACACCCTGTCACGTGCTGTTAACCCAGTCTCTGCACTCCATTCTAGCAGGGTGCCGTAAACCAGCCCTGTATCAGTCACGCAGCATCTGGAGACCAGGTGGGACATCTGCCTCGGGCTTTATCCACATGAAAGTGACATTCCAGCTTTGGTGTCTGCTTTACCCAGCAACTCTTCTTTTGGGGGATTCTCAAGTCTTCTTCAGCCCTGGGGAGAACAGATGTGCATCCCTGGGGCAGGCCACAACGCTTCATGCTCCTGCTGTCAGTCTAACAGCTGGAAGCATAGGAGACAGACAGCAGGGCTGCACATGTGCCTGGAGACCGTAGGAGCAGACACACAGCGCGTTCTTCTTGGGTCCTGCGGGGCCGGCCTGAGGAAAAGGCAGAGGCTGGGGCTGGGATCATCAAAGAAGAGTGTCAGACAGGTTAGCGATGTCTGCTCCAGCACAGCAGGGAGAGTGGCAGAAATGCAAAGGACTGTGAGGGACAGAGCAGAGAGCGTGCTTCTCTCCACAGGGTGCTGTCTGGCCTTCAAAACAAGCACAACAAGGGCAGTAAGTATTTAGGAGAAGCATTGAATCAGATGGCAGGGGCAGTTCTCAGACAGGGTGGCTCTTAAAGCAAACCTTGAAAGACAAGATCTGGGCCAGCCCAGACAGATAGATGGATGGATGGATGCACAGACAGACAGAATGAGAGAGACAGAATGAATGGGGGGGGCAGAGAGAGGGGAGACTCACAGCAAAGCAGGGGTGGCCTCTCTGGCTGGGTAACTATGAGGACGAGGAGACCTCAGCATCTTCCCAGCATTTCAGCTCACAGGAAACACCCCTCTTGAGGACTCTGTGACTGTCCCCACTGCATGGCTTTCTCCTTTTCATTATTTCGTGACCTTGTCCTTTCCCCATGGCGGCTTGCAGCAACAATCCCAAGACAACAGGGCTTGGGAACTTCTTGTTCAGGGGATCCCAGGATAAAAGAAGGGGAGAGAGCCTGGCTGTTGTTTGAAACCCAGTCTAGGTAGGTGGGAAATGGGTGCCAGCCCTGGAACAGAAAGGACATGGCAGCGCTGGGCATACAGGCTCACAAGACACTGTTCAGAAGGGTCTCCTTTCGTTAATTAATTGTATCAGCACACTTTTGACATAGGTAATGGTTGCGTTCATCATGAGGAATTTGAACCTGTACGTAATGTATCTTGATTCTTTCTTTTTCCCCAATCCCTTCCCTCCAACCCTTTCCCCGCCTCCCCATTCACAAAAGCTTAGTTTCTGATCTTTGTTTTTATTCTCTTGTTTTTCCTTTTCCTTTCCTTCCCATTCCCCTTCATTCTGCTTGTTCCCCCTCCCATTTGAACATTTTCTCCCTACTTTCCAGCATCTGTCAACCATTCTGGTCCTTATTTACCCTTGCGGCCTCTCACACTAGAGAGACAACTCGACATGTAAACATGTGCATGTGTCTGATTTAGTCCACTTAAAATTATGTTCTCAAGGTGCATCCATTTACCTAAAAATGTCTCCTGTTTTTCCTTCTTTATGGCAATGTAGTACTCAACTGTATATAAAAACCCATTTTCTTTATTCTTTTGTCTGTTCGTGGGCGTTTGAGCTATTTCTAAGATTTAGCTATTACAAATCGTGCTGCTATAAACATAGGTGTGTATACATTGCTGTGGAACGATGCTTTTGACTCTTTCAGGAAGATGCCAAGAAGAGGAATAAAGGGGTCAAATAGAACCTCTCATTTTAGTTTATTCTCTACTAAGAATGAAAAAGTATTTGTTCTTACCCCCAGTCTCTCTGGCATGTGTTTTGGTTGAATTCTTGATGACAGCCATTCTTTCCAGAGTGAGGTGGACTCTCAGCATTACTTTAGTTTTCATGTCTTGAATGAAGCGATGTTGAGTTGTTTTCATATAATTAGCTGCTGTTTGTACTTCACCTGAGAAGTGTCTGTTCCTTTCAGATGCCTGTTTTTGTACTGGATCTTTAAACTTGGGGGTCTTCTCTTTTGAGATCTTTCTATATTCTGGATATAAGTCGAAAGGTATCTTCTTACATGAAGAGGAGGGTTCCAAAGGAAGCAGCCCCAGGGCAACAGCCACTCTTCCCTCTGGACCACCTTCCCTTTCCCACTGCTCAGGAGCATCTGCTTCAACAGCCCCTGGGGTGGAAGATCACCACCATGAAGTTGCCCTTGCTAACACAAAGCTGCAAGGGCAAAGGGCAGGCAAAGAAGCCTATTACAGGTACAAGACAGAGCCTGGGCCTCTCATGAAGCACCTTCCCAGGCAAGCAGGAGCCTACCACACTCCATGGAAAACACCAAGGGGACCAAGCCCTGGCGGCTCTGCACCTCAGGGGTGGTCTTCAGGAGAAGTGGTCCTGTGGCAGCTGTACATGGCTTTTTATTTAAAGCAACAAACCCCTTTCCTGGAAGCAGACTGGTTCTGATTGAGCACCTCCTCCATACCAGCTCAGGCATCCCCCACCATCTCCCCACCCAGCTGCCTACCCCTTTGGGAGGCAACCTGGGACCAGGTGCGGAGACCCTAGGGTGGCCTCTCGCCTGAGCCTGTGCTGGGTTTCTGGCTGAGTTCCTCCTTTCTCTAAAGCTTGTCTCTCCCCCCAACAAATGCCATGAGAGGCTAGAGGGAGACCAGAAGTCTGGGACCAACCAGGGCCTCCCTCCTCTGAGGCAGGTTTGATTTCTGAGGCCAGGAGCCATGAGACCAGAGAGACTAGGGACCATGGGCTAAGGGGACAAGAAGGACCAGGAGCCCCAGCAGGCAGGGCACTGGGCCCTTTGGACTTCCCATTACTGTCCCCTCACAAGGCCATGGGATAGTGGTGGCTTCCTTCAATGTGTCAGATTGAGCCTACATCTGATTTTTACATAGTAAGTAGCACCCCATAATTGTGAGCTACTGTTAGCACCAGAATGATATTTTGGCATAATGTATATGTCATCTATAATGTCACTCTCTTTTTCCCTCAGAGAGCCTGTCTTTCCAGCCAGGTCATAAGTGGCCATGCTGGCAGCGTCGCATGAGTCATGGTCCCTCTCTGCTTCTCTGTAGGCTCAGTGCCCCAGGCAGAGCATGACTGTCCATGGAAGGCAGCTTTGGAGACCAGCTGGCCTCTGCTTCCCAAGGTCACCATCATGTAACCTCTGGCTAGGGATGCTGAGGTTCAGAGAGGAGAAGTGACAGGAAGCACTGGCAGGGTCCAGGACAGCATTCCCAGTGAAGAGAAGTATGAGTTTGATGCTCACCAAGTTGCAACCCACTCGCAGATCTTGTGGTCCGTGAAACACACAAATCCCTTTGTGTCCCTTGCATCTTTCTCAGAGCAAAGTTCAATGCTTTCACCATGGTTCCCAGGTCTAACATGTCCAGACCCATGGCCTCCCCTGCTCTCCACCTGTATTAGTTATTCTTCTCTCATCGCTAAGACAAATACCCGACGCTCAAAATGAGGGAAGGAAAGGTTTATTTAGCTCACAGTTACTGGAGGTTTCAAGACACTGCAGGAGAGGCTGGGGCCCTGCCGTGTCCAGGATGACCCTCTGTATGTTGCTGAGAAAGCACAGGCTAGCCAGTTTAACGGTCACGTCTCTCTGGTCCCATCCCTCAGCCCCGCCCTGATCCTCTGGCTCCTCCTCTCAAGCCATCCTTTGCTCCTCCAGCCTCATCTGCCCCATAACTTACATGAGGCTTTGCAGGGACAACTAGACACAAGCCATAACCCCACCCTAACAATACTCCAGCTTCAAGCCCTTTGCACTTGCTGCTCCCTCTGTGTTCCCCCGACAGCTGTGAGCTTCCGGGTTTTTCTAACGTCTTAGCTCCCCCACGCAACCATTCCTGACTCTCCTCGCCAACACTGCCAGTCCTGACCTTCATCCTTTTTACTATCAGGTCTCCTTACAGTTTACTTCCTGATTCTTTTACATGTTCCTTCCACTAAAATACAAGCTGTACAAGACAAAAAGTTGTCCCCCATTCATTCATTGATGTAGCGTAGAGAACAATGCTTGACACACAGTAGGTGATTCAGGAAACTTTTGCCGACTGCGCTGTGAGCAGGACCAAGCCTCCCTGCGTGGACAGTTCAGGTGAGTTCCACATTTACACAGCAGCCGCAGGCTAAGGATCTTTCATTCCCTCCTCCATTCACTCAGCAAATCGCACTGAGATCCGTAACAAGTTCCAGCCTCAGCCAGTGGGCCTGACCGTGTCTCATGGGTTTTATGGACTGGGGCGGCACAGGTAACAGACAAGAAGTAAGTGGGGAGAAGCTTTCAGACCATGTTAAGTACCATGAAGAAAAACAAACAAACAAACAAAACCAGGTAGTAGAGTAGAAAGAACATGTTTGGAGGAGCGTTCCTTCCAGTAGAACCAAAATTTCCCATGAACACAATTACTTCCCCCCGGAGGAGAATCTGAGGCTCATAGAGCGTAAGTAACTTAACTCGAATCACATAGCTGGAAAGTGGTAGAGACAAAACTTGAAGTCTGGTATTTTTCCACTAAGCTCTGAATTCTTCCCTTTCCTTTCTTGGGCCTTGGGCTTGAGTTCCTCCAACCACAGGACGTCTTGCTCTTCAGAAATATTCAGGGAGGGGAATACAGAAGGGAAACGCTTCAGGCCACCAAAACTAGTGTGGATTTACCTGACATACCATCCTCCAAAAGATGCCAAGTGCCCTCACTTGGAAGAAGAGAGAGTGTTTCTAATGGCAACAGTATATCTAAACCAACACAACTAGAATCACATAAGCAGCTTAAGGGCCCATAGCACCTAGCAGCAAGGTGGAAAAGGGAAGAAAAGATCAGAACTTTCATTCCCTCGGACCTCAAGAGCCCTTTTTCCTTCTCCAATCAGCACCAACTACGAATTTCTCATTAAGGCACGTATTTCTGGAGAAGCCTCTCCTTGGGGTGATTGTAACTGAGCAAGTAAACCAAAGTGTGGGTCCAAGGACCACAGGAAGAAGCACTAGGCAGGGGCTGGGGACCGTGGGTGTGGCTGCTATAGGCAGGAAGGGCCGCATCACCCAGATATAGCTCACTCGGGGGCCATCAGCTCCTTGGGCATCTAGTCTGTTAATTACACTCCTCGGGCACTAATTGGTAAACCAGGAAGCCAGTTCACTCACTTACAATAGGAGTATG
This sequence comes from Tympanoctomys barrerae, assembly GCA_002564285.1. Lineage (NCBI taxonomy): Eukaryota > Metazoa > Chordata > Mammalia > Rodentia > Octodontidae > Tympanoctomys > Tympanoctomys barrerae. The sequence continues at coordinate 10,417 of NDGN011325174.1, forward strand.
CTTTGGCTCCAGAATTATCTGCTTGAAAGACCAAATTATATACCAATAGTTTGCTTGGAAGCAAAGAATGAGGACAAGGAAACTGAATGGCATCCAAAAGCAACTCTTACCAGGATAAAGAACCCTGTCATGGTCCCTACTTAGGAAGTTTCTATATAAAGAATTATTCTATAAAGAACGACTCCATACCTGTAAACATTTGTTATCATGATTTCTCTCACCTTGAATCCCAGGCATATGCACTCTGATGTGTAAGAGACGTGGGAGACTCGAATAGGCCTCATGCACACCGCAGCAACCGTGAGCTTGGGCACAACCAATTCAGCTCGTTCCGTAAGTATTTGTGTTCCCTTCAAGTGGACCAGAAGGGGGCATTTGTTTATCTTTTGACTAAACTATTTGGCTCAGTTTCTCTAACAAAAGCCTTATGGTATGCAGAGGACTGATGTTGGGGGTCACTATCTGCCTAGGGGGTGAACCCAGCTGTAGGGCCTTTCTACATTCCCATCACCACCTTCTCCTGTGACTGGAGAAAGGATTTGAGGGAGGAATATACAGGATCCAAAGGGACCACCGGTATGCCTGACAATCTAGAAAGATAGAAATGACCAGCCAAGTCAGATATGATCAGATAAGAATACCCTAAATCAGATCTGTCCAGGCACAAGGTCCTGAGTTCTATTCCCAGAACCAAAAATAAATAAATAAAAATTGGCTGCACAATTCATGGACAGGGAATGGTGCGGTGTGGTTACAGAACAATGTATGGAAGCAACCACAGGCTTGGGATGGACTGGAATGTACCAGAAGTCCAGTGGGATAAGCTGCCACAAAAAAAAAAGATAGATCTTAGGGCGCCCTATGTTACTGGGAGGCCTTGAGCGAGGGACAGTTATTTTCCTCTGAATGACCAGGCTGTGCCTTGGCACTAGCTTAGGGGCAGATCTGTGTACTGAACCCCAGATTCTCAAAGTGTGGACCCTGGACAACCAGTATCAGCTGCTTCTTAGTACTACAAAACCTGTGGCTGCATAGTGGGCACCTGTGTAGGGCTTTTTGTTTATTTGCTTGTTTGTCTAAAGGATCTCCCTATGTAGTTCAGACTCATAGTGAAACTCCTGTGTCAGCCTTCCCAGTGCTAGGATTAGAGGTGTGTACTACCATGCTTGGTTTTGGGGTCAGAATGGCACATTCAGGATTCCAGGGCCAAGAGGGTATGCAGTCCAGGGATCGAACTCAGGTCCTTGAGTTTGCCAGGCAGGTGCTTAGACCAATGAACTATCTCCCCAGCCCTGCAGTGTAGGTTTTAACAAAGCCTACAGGGGACTGCCCGCCTGGCGGCATGTGGAGAGCATGTGAGAGAGGCAAATGCACACACAGAATCCTGTGTGCATGTGCCAGGCTTGCTCTGCATCCGGGGCACCCAGATGAATGAGGCGTGGCCCCTGTTCTTTGTAAAGGATATGTCAGTAATTGCAGTGACATAAGCCAAGGCCAATTATGTCAGGGAAGTAGGGACAGGGAGACAAAGAGACTAGAACGATCCCAGCTATAGTTTGAGTCATTCCCACCAACTGAAGCTGCCACCAAATGTGGTGAGGGACCTGGAAGAAGGGGGTGTTGGAGACAGCTCTGCTGCAGTCCTCGCCTTTTGGACCTCCTGCTGGACTGCGTCTTTTCCGGCAGCCTTGGTAACACTGGGTATGCCCCAGAGCTGGTGTCTCCCCGCTCGCCCCTGCCTTCAATCCCCTAAGTACATGTACACCACGTGCACTGAAACACAACCTGCACACCCAGTGCATTTGCCCTGGAGAGGAGAGGCAGGCCCTTTGGGCAGGAGGTACAGAGAAAAAAATTCCTGAAAACAGGAAGCCTGAAAGGGGAGAGGGAAAAAGAGCAAGGTGGCTCTCCAAGAAAACCTGCAGCTTTGGGCTCCAACAGCTGGGCCACAGCTGGTAAAGACAAGAGGGTGAATGTGCTATAGGCTTCTGGGGGGCTCAAGTTAAAGTCTAAAAACCCCAAAGAGCACCTGCCTCTGACTACCAACCTATGCCTGTGTATCATGCACTATAGAGTATCTTAACTGAAAGTGGCCCCCAGCTCAATTATGACTAATCATAACCTCATTTACATTGTGGGTTTGGCACACACCTTCATCGGCTTTAGGAAACATGACAATTCCTCAAAAATCCATATGAGAGCTGGACATGGTGGTGCATACCTGTGATCCCAGCACTCAGGAGGCTGAGGCAGGAGGACTGCTGCAAGTTTGAGACCAGCCTGGGCTACAAAGTGAGTGAGCTCAAGGCCAGCCTGAACTGCATAGTGAGACCCTGTCTCAAAAAGACCAGGAAAAAAAAAATCCACATGGGGACAAAACCTCTCATTTCTACAGGAAGGAGAAGACTCACCCATGACTGGAGTGAATTGTGCCCTTTCAGAGAGCTACCCCTTCCCTGTGGAGACCACATCCAAGCTCTGACACCTCGTTTCCTGGGGCTCTGAGTTCTGCTCACTGACCTTCCACACTGAGTGCACGCTTGTGAAAAATCTATGCTTTTACTTCTACTTCTGTGCATTCTGTTCAACTGTTTGCTCAGGATACCAAGAACCTAGGATAGTCACAATCCCTGAAGAGACACTGATCAAGATACGTTGAAGGGCTGATATGCAGCTGCCATCGGGGAAATAAATGTAACTCCCAACCTACTAGGTGTCAGATACACCAAGTCTGTGTTCCCCAAAATAGAAGACTATAGCCAAAGGAGCAACAGAAGTTAAGAGTAGGAAAACTTTTTTTTTTTTTTTTTTTTTTGTGAGAGACAGGCGGGGACTCAAAAGTGGATTGGCGGAGACGACACAGGCCACGGGATCCTGAACAGACCCAGAGCGCAGGCCTGGTGAGTGAGTGAGACGACCCAGGTCGCGGGATCCTGAA
>NDGN011325204.1:0-10834 GCA_002564285.1 Tympanoctomys barrerae
TGGATATCCACATTCTCTCACACTTCAGGCAAAAGTTAATAAATGAATCAAAGACAAGCATGTAAGAGTTAAAGCAATAAAACTCTTAAAACGGAAAAAAAGTAATAAAAAGTGAACAACCAGACATTTCTTTAAAGAAACTACACAAAAAGATAATAAACACATACAAGAATATCCAACGTTGGTCAGGTGTGTTTGTATATGTCTGTAATCCCAGTATTCTGGAAGGCTGAAGCAAGAGGAGGATCTGAAGTTTGAACTTAGCCTGGACAAGTTAGATCTTACAGAGGGAGAGAGAGAGAGAGAGAGAGAGAGAGAGAGAGAGAGAGAGAGAGAGAAGAAAAGGAAGGGAGCAGAAGGTTAAAGAGGAGGAGAGAGGGTGCTGGTAATGCAGATCAGTGCAAAGGGCTTGAGTTCAATCCTCACTACAACAAAAGAAAACCAAACAAAAGATGTCCAACATAATGAGTTATCTAAGAAAAGTAAGTGAAAACCACAATGAGAAACTTCCATAACCTACTACAATGGCTATCATAAGAAAAGATAAGGAGAAATTGGAGCCAATGTACAGTGCCAACATATAAAATGCACAACAGCTTTGAAAAATTATCTGGAAGCTTCTCAAAAAGTTAAACAATTCTGCTCATAGGTATTTAACTACAAGAAAGGAAAATAAATATATGTCCACATGAAAATGTATGCATTTATAGCAGCATTACTCATATCAGCCCAAAAGTGGGAAAAAACATATTCTGAAGTAATATAAAAAACATGGTATAGACTTATGAGGGTAAATTACTCATCCATAAAATGAAATAAAACACTGATACATGCTTCAACATGGATCAACCTTGAAAACACTGTGTTAATTGAAAGCAGTCCATCACAAAGTACCATGCATGTATAATTTCACTTGTACAAAATGTTCAGAGTAGGCAATCTATAGAGACAGACAGTAGTAGATCAGTGGTTGTCCAGGGTTGGAATATGGGGTTTAGGGGATGACAGCTAAGGGTGCGGGAAATTGTTTTGAGGGTAATGAAGATATCCTAAACTTCATTGTGGGGAAGGATGCAAAAACCTAAGTATACTAAAAGAGACTGAGTTGTACACTTTAAATGAGTGAACCATATGGGATGTGAATTCTATCTCAATAGAGTTGTTTTATGAAAGTAAAGATTAGAAAAATTGTACCACATGTATATTGCCAGGGCATAGAAAGCCTGTGTATGTCCATGTTGTGCCTGCATACGTACATCTCGGCCTATTAGCCCTTGGTTGTGGGTCTACAGATATGTTGAATGGTCATCACCTATCTTTATGTCCTTCTGGTTATTCTAATGGACTGAAACTCTCTGAGAGATTTCTCAGGGGACTCTCATGAGAATAACGTTCCATAGTTTTTGCACGTTAACAGATTGTGTCCTTATACTTGAAAATAATATTTGTTGGATGTAAAATTCTAGTTTCACACATTCATTCCTTGAGTATCTTAAATATGTTACTCCTTTCCTTTCTTTCCTGGCATAAAGAACTGTCAAAACTTCTGTTGATAATCTTTTCCTTAAAAGTCATATGATCTTTTTCCTAAACACCCAGAAATTTTTTTTGTCCTTAAAGTCCCATAGCTTTACTAGAATGTTATGATATTGGGCGTACTGGGTCAGTAACCTTAGCTATGTTGTATGCTTTTACTATATGCAATTTCAAAATACTTTTATATTCTGGAAAGTTTCTTTCCGATTCATATATGGGGTATAATATTTGTTCTATGCTTTTGCTTTGGTTTTCTTATTTAAAGTTTCCTATGGCCTGTGTGTTTGAGCTCTTTTATCTCTCTCTCCTTTTGTGTGTGTGTGTGTGTGTGTGTGTGTGTGTGTGTGGTTTGGGGATTGAACATAGGACCTTGCACATACTACGCAAGAGCTCTACCACTAAACTATATTCCCAGTCTTCACTTTTCCTTTTGATTAAAAAAAATTAATCTTTTGTTTAGCTGGGCTTGGTGGTACATATTTGTAATTATAGCACTCTGGAAGATGAAGGTAGGAGGATCTCAAGTTTGAGCCCAGACCAGGCAACTTAACCACTTAGCAAGACCTTGACTCAAAATAAAAAATAGGACTGGGATGTAATTTGGTGCCAAGGCAAAGGCCCTGGGTTTATTTCCCAGTACTACCAAAACACACACACACATACACACACACGCACACACACACACGAAAACACACAACACACATAAAAAAGCAAACCAAACAATAAAAACAAAAAAACAAATCCTCTTTTTCACTTCTGGAAATTTCTCTTCAGGATTACCTATTACCTTTCCTCATTCTTGTATTCTTTTTAGTTGAATCTTAATCTGTGAAATGAGTTTTTCCTTTTGATTATTATCCTTTCCTGAATTGTCACCTTATTTCTGAGTTATAATTGTGATTTATGTTGTTTTTTTCTGAATGTCTCTTAGCTTCTTTTGAAATAGGTTACAATTTTTAACTTTTTGTGGGCACGTTTTTTGGCATGCTTTCCTTGCTTTGGGGATGTTCTGCTTCATTTTCTCTTTTTCTTATAATATTTTTGTGTGGGATTTGATCTTGCTACCATTTTTGTTTCTTATTTTTGAGTGAAATTAGTTTCTCAGGATTTTACAAAAATAATGTGACAGCACGAATCGAGCTGGGCAACATTCTGCCAAGCAAAGTAAGCTAGGGACAGAAAGACAAAGACTGAAGGATCTTACTCGTATATGGATTATAAAAAAGCCGATCTCATAGCAGTTGAGAATGGAGAGTGGTTACCGGAGGCTGTGGGGAACAGCAGAAAAAGGACTAGAAAAAGGTTGTTTAATGGGGTACGTCAGGTGCATCACAGTTAGATAGGAAGACTAAGTTCTGCACAACAGGGCAATTATTCTTAACAGCAGTGCCTCAAAAATAGCTAGAACACTGGGTTTTGAATACTGCCGCTGCGAGGAAATGATAAATGCTCTAGGTGGTGGAATGGTCTTGATCTTTATGTATACATGAATTTTAATATCCTATGCATATGTACAATTATTACGTGTCAATTTTTTTTTTTAAAGAAAGAGGAATAAAAGCTAGGCATGTTGGCATATTCCTCTAATCCCAGCACTCAGGAGGCTGATGCTGGAGAATCGCTTTGAGTTTCAGGCCCGCCTGAGCTACAAACTGAGTCTAAGGCTACCCTGCAGTACATAGTGAAACCTTGTCTCAAGAAGTCAATTAATAAATAAACAGGAAAAGAAAATGTAGCATATTTCTTAAAAAGCAAGGTGGAATACAAGACAGCTTTTCCAATTTCACAGAGCTCCCTCTTCTGTTGTTTTTGTGTACTGTTCAAAAATGTGGTGGTTTGCTCTCAGATTTTCTGGCATTCTTCCCCTCCCTTATGTATGTCTAGTCTTTCTACTTCCTTCTTATATTTGAGGCATACTTTTATTAGAAATTATGCATTGTTTACCTGGAATTTGGATGTAAGTGGCCATCCAGTACTTTTGCTTGCTAAACCTTGCAACCCTCGCTGTAAATATCTCCATGCACTTGGATTTTGCTACTTAGTTGTTCAGCTGTTTTTTAATGTGGAGGTTGGTAGGCTGATAGACTGTGCTGCCATTGCCATTGTCCCTTCCAAGAATCACCTATGTAATTTTCATATGTGATAGAAGTCCTTCTTTCTCCCTTGCTTCCCTGCAGCTCCCTTCTTTCCCTCTACACGTATCATCCTATTTCTGTTCACATAATTTCTCTTCACCGTGTTGTTGTTTTCAAGTAACAATATCTTGAGGAAATCTCTCCAAGTCACATCGTGGGCTCTATTTCCTGCTCTTTAATGATAGTTAGAGACACCTCAGGACTGTAATTAATTCAATCATGTTCTCAGTGTTAGCCTTCACTTTGTTTACAGATTTTTTTTTTTTTTTGAACCAGTAATTGAACTGAACACTTCGCGCTTGCCAGGCAGGCTCTGTGCCACTGAACTATATCCCCAGCCCCTATTAATAGATTTTTTGGTTGCTGCAAAGGCATCTGTAGTAAACACTCTGACAGGTCTTTACAAGTCTTCATGTCCATAAGACATATTCCAAGGAGTACATTTACTGGCAAAAAGTGTTTCTGATTGCTGTAGAGATGAAGACCAAATCATTCCATACCCTCTTCCAGTGTCATGCACTCCCAGAGACCCATCCTCTGAGGGGCTACTATTCAAAAGGCAAAATCTCAAGCTTGGATTAGTTCAGCTAAGTACATGCATTTGTGCAGGGCTTAGCTGAAAAACATAAGCCAGATAAGAAGTAGCCATACGTATCATAGGGCAGAAGCATCTGGCTCTTTTGGGGGCTATGGTGAAGTTTCTCATACCCTCTTGTCCCTAGCCTCATGGATGTCTATCAGTGGTAGTGGTAGCAGTGGGGTTTTCACTGGGACACTCTGTGGTAAGGTTGGACATTTCTCTTAGCTTCAGAATTGCCTAGAAATTCTTCCAGTTGTCTATAGGTTCTTACAATTCTATGGTAAGTATATTTTCATTAGAATATGCTAGCATAGATTCTGTTAGTAAAAACAAATCAACTTGACTAATGCCGGCTGTGACTGCAAGCAATCATACCTTGGTGAATTGGGAAGCAGGGATGATTATCTGTCCTGGTTGTAGTTAGAAATTGTGACGATGTGTCTAATAGCAGAGGACAGTTTGCTGGCGTACACAATACACAGAGGTGAGCAGTTACTTCCTGGGTCATCTGTGGGAATGAAGTACATCCTTTGCCACATTAGCTCATCCAAGGGATATAAAGAATCTAAAGGTTATTACTCGGGCTAGTTATTTTGAATTGTGCTTAAATAAAATGAAATTTTAGAATTTTAAGTTTTTGCCTCAACATATGGTCCAAGAATCAGGGAGTTCCTATGACAGCCATAAGAAAATATCTTCAGATGATCCCACATGTTTGAGGATGACTGGGTTGCTAGATTAACTCGTTAATTCATACTCTTGTTTAATTTCTTTCTTTCTTTTTTTTTTTTGCAGAACCAGGGATTGAACTCAGGCCCTTATGCTTGCTAGGCAAGTGCTTATTCTACTGAGCTATCTCCCTGGCACCTAATTTCTTTTTTCTTTCAGTACTGGGGATCAAACTTGGGACTTGGACTCACCAGGCAGGTGCTTATGCCATTGTGCTAACTTCCCAGCCCTCTTGTTTAATTTTTTAAGTGCAAAGGGCACTGACTGGCAAAAACTAGTGCCATGAGGATTGGAATGGAGAAATTTGGGTGATATCAAGCACCTCAAACTCCACTGAGCTTCTTTGGGTAGAAACCAAAGACATTTCTACCCCCACCCTACTACATCTGGCATGCCTATTCATATCCTGTCTGAAGCCTGCTTTGTGACCTCACCTGAGATGGTTTCCTTGCAAATGCATGCCAATTATCGTGTCCTTATTTCCTCTCATTATATCAGAATGTATAAGAAGAGTCATTGTCTCAACTCTCAGGGGACCAATTATGGAGTCAAAACTTAGCAAAAAAAATATAAGATTTTGCTAATTTGCTTGCATCATATATGGATAATGGGGCCAGTGAGGTAGCTCGGCAGACTAAGCACCTGCTTAGGCAAGCACAGGGACCAGAACTTGATCTCTGGCATCACATGCTATGCTGGCCCTGCCCATGGGCATGCTGAGCTGGTCACTGAGATGGTACATGGTGACACATGTCTGTAATCCCAGTGCTGGGGAGGCTGAAAACAGGAGGATCACTTGAGTCTGAGCTGCATAGTGAGACCCTGTACCAAATACATAAAAAGAAAAAAAGATATGGATAATTGTTTCAGTTACTTTTCTTTCGTTGCTGGGACAAATACGCAACACCCCAAATGAAGGAAGCACAGGTTTATTTAACTCACAGTCAGTGGAAGTTTCAATCCATACTCAGCTGGCTCCAAGGCAGTGTGGCACATGGCAGAGAGCAACAATTCATGACAGCAACAAAGAACAAGAGAGCAAAGGGAGTGGCAACAGCTCAGGCAGCTAGCTAACTTATCTCCCCTCCTTACATTGTAGAGTATCTGCCCCAGGGCACTCACACCCATAATCCAGCATTGGATCAAGAATCAATCACAGGATTAAAGCACCTGCAAGCAGGTGCAGGGGCCAGGGGTTCAATCCCCAGGCCTGCCCTGCCGGCCCCATCCGCAGGGCACACTGAGGCTGCAATTGAGACTGGGCGTGGTGGCACAGGCCTGTAATCCCATCTCTTGGGAGGCTGTAAGCAGGAGAATCACTATGAGTTGGATCTAGTAGTGAGACCCTGAACACCCTGTAGACCCTTCCCTAAAATACAAAAATAAATAATTAAATAAATAAAATAAAAAATCAATCACAAACTCCAGAAGCCACCCCATGACTGCATGAAGCTTTGAAAAGGACAACTAGACACAAACCATAACTATAACGTATGTGGGCACAGAGTCCAAGAGACTAGGAACACATATTAGCCTGAATCTATTTAGAGATCTGATTGCTTGATTGAAACTTGACGTGACCTAAGCAATATGGAGTTTAAAAATTAGAAATTCATACTAGAAACATGCCAAAGTATGATTTAGAGGAATACAAAGGCAAGTATTTTGCAATTTTGGAATAAATTTACTACATGTGGCTTTATCAATTATTCCCTTCCTAAATATTCTCAAAGGCTCAAAAATATTCCTTTCACTATGGAATAGAAAAATGGAAGTAGAAAATGGAAAAATGGAAGAGATTCTGTTACTGAAATGCATTCCTTGACTTTAAAGGAGGTGATCATCTCCCATAGCAACAGAAGCAATAGAGTGGCTCTTAACTAACAAAGAAAAGGTGGACCTAGGTACATTAACAGTACTTAGGGCTGACATATCCCATTAAGGTTTTGCTTAAGCCGTAAAACAAGAGAGAAAAAAATACCTTGTAGGTATATGTAAAAAGTCCTGAGTTAGCTACAAAAAGTCATGGCCTCTCACTCCTTTCCAATTCCTGAATCAGAACCCTTACTGTCTCAGAACCCTTTGAAAGGAGAGATTAAGACCCCCAAGAAAAGACCCTATGATAATTTAAGATACATGCAGCCACTTTTTTTATTCCAGGTCTTTCCTAAAGGATTCATGCCTACTTACCATGGCAACTGAATCTGGGGAAATAGAAATACCCAGAATCCTCACCAATTATTAGTTACTGGCTCTGAGCCAAAGTCAACATCCTAGGGGCCTGAACTGCCTGTGATCTCTCATTATTTAGAATTTAGAATTAGATGATGTTTGGGCTAGCATTTTTCCCTAGTATCCCAGTGGAACTTCCAATAATTCTTTGTTTTTATTTTCCTTATGTTTGAGTTTATAGTAGAGACACTTGGCTGTTGATAGGAAAAAAATACATGCATTGCTTTCTTTTTTATTTATTTATTTTTTATTTTAGGGAAAGGTCTACAGGGTGTTCAGGGTCTCACTACTAGATCGGACTTGTAATGATCCACCTGTTCACAGCCTCCCAAGAGCTGGGATTACAGGCACAGGCCACCATGCCCAGTCTCAATTACCATCTCAGCATGCCCCAGGGGCAGGGCCAGCATAGCAGGCCACAGGATCCATCCTTGGCTCCTGCCTTGCTTGCAGGTACTTTAATCTGCTGAGCTATTTGGCTAGCCCTGTGCATTGCTTTCTGACCCATGGCTATTTTGTGTGAAAGAGCCCAGTGGAAGCAGGGACTCCTTTCCCTGCCAAAATTAAAAACTAAAGAGTTTTTTCTAAGGAGAATGATCATGCTAGTTGATGGACTGAGTGGGGAAGATACTCAATGTGGGCCTGCATCAGCCACTCAGCTGGGGATCTAGCTAGAAAAAAAAACAAAAAAAAATTATTTCCATTTCTCTCCTGTAGTCAGGCAACTCTTTTTCTTCAACTCGATTCCGGACAGTCATTTTGTATTCATAGGAATAGGAACTGTCTTGGTCAGTTTTCTTATTGCTAGGACAAAATATCTAACACTGGCAACTTAAAGGAGGGGCTCACTTTCGCTCATATTTCACCCCTGTTGGCGGGCTCTCTGAGGTAGGATGGTTTCAGGGCTGTGGTAGAGGAATAGCTGCTCATCTCAAGGCAGACAGGAAGCAGAGAGCAAATGGAGGAGCCAGGGAAGGAGACAAACACTTCCAGGCCATACCGCCAGTGACCTGCCTCTTTCCATCAGACTCAACTTCTCAAGAGCAAGTCAGCTATAAATCCCCATGATCCAATCACCTTCCAAAAGGTGAGACCCTATGAGTGTATTTGGGTCTTGGGGGACATCTGATATAAACCATTACAGGAACTTGTGCGTATTCCATGTAGTCCTTACTAGTTTGTTATATACTAAATGTATTGTATCTATCAATACACACAGGTACATAGATAAAATAATATCTCTGTTTAGCATACATTAACTTTTGTAATTTTTCTCATGATAAAAGCATAGAAATGAAAGTATTAACAGAGTAACTTAGCCACCAGTGAAAATGATTCATTCTAAGGGAGGGTTTAACACCAGGAGTCAACTGACTGTTCTGATCAGCTCCCCTCCACCTACACAAACACCTGGAGAAGCACTTTACTTTCTGCCCACTTACTGCCCCAGGAGCAGCTGAAAGAGGAAATCAAAAGTTCTCCAGGAAGCAGAAATCTATATCAGCTTCAGTAGAAACTAATTTTATTCCAGATTTCTCTTTAGAATTTTTTGACAAGCCAAGTCACTTTGATCACCACTTATTTCATTCAACAATGTTTACTAAGCGCTCTCTTACATGCCAAAGACGGTTTTAGGAACTAAATATAAATGTGGGGAAAGAAGGAGACAGTAAACCAATGTTGAGTGGTGATGAGTGCTAAGAAGAACAATATAGCATGGGAAGGGGGTGGGTGTTGGGTTATCAGAGAAGAGCTCTCTGATGGAGGTGAAGAAAGAACACACTGTGGAAGTGTGTTTCAGGCAGTGAGAACTGTAGGCGCAAGGACTTTAAAGTGGGAACATGCTTTGTGTGTTGCTGAATAGTAAAGAGGCTGTCACGGCTATAGAGGGTCAAAGAAGTAGGAATGGGAAAGTGTATAGATCTATGAGTATCAAAGTGGGAAGCAGATCACACAATGTCTTGTAGACTGTGGTTAATGTTAAGAAAAAAGGAGAAACAAAACAAAGGTAGAAGCTCAATAGAACAGATTTATTTCAGAACGATCCTGAGAGGGACATGGACCTGACAAGTTCCTCTTGTACAGCTATGAGGTCTTTTATGGGGTCATGAGGAGGAGAGTTCAGTGAAGAGAGTTGTGGCTACCTGCCAAGGAGAAAGTATAGGGAGTAACACTTGCCCAAGGACAGGGGTTGGGAAAGCGCAGGGAGTAGTGTTTGCTATCAATAGCAGGGCCGAATAATGATAGGGGTTCCAGGGCACAGCTGTACTGAAGTGGGGAAAGTGAGCCTGGGATGGTGGTGGATTCCTCCAGTTAGCACAGTGGATTTTATTCTGAATGCAGTTGAAAGCCTTTTAGTTATTTTATTTTGTGTGTGTGATGATGATGGGAATCAAACCCAGGGCCTTATGTTCTCTAGGTAGCCCTACATCACTGAGCTTCATCCCCATCCTCCTTTTAGTTTTTCAATAGAGACATGAAGTGTTCTGAGTAGTGATTTAACCACATCATTCTTGCTGTCCTATAGCTACTGATTTATTATGGAAATAATTCCATGCGTGGAAGCTTATCTCTAGTCATACTCTACAATATATAAGCTCTTCCCATTTCTTCTCTGTACAACTGTCATCTGCCCAGTTCTCTGAGTCTCTTTGGTTCATCCTTCATGCTAATCTCTTTCCTCCAAATCTGTGTTGTAATTTTAGACAGAGTTCCCTGCCTCTGGGCCTCTGAGGACGTGACTGTCTTTGCATCTTCTGCAGAGGAAGTTGACACTCTCTTGTGTTCCATTTACAGGAGGACTAGGGCCTAGACTGAGCTTGCTCCTGCTGCACTCCTTTTTTCTACAGTGTGGTTCAATGAGAAGGATTATACAGTTTTCAGCTAGCTGGATAAGACTTACGTGTTCAGAGATGGAGCTTTTAGAAAGTGATTGAGTCATCAATATATCCATCATTGGAGTAATCTCTTGATGAGTTCGTACTGGAATGTACTGTCAAAAGCTGGGGCCTGGTTCAAAGAAGTGGGTCACTAGAGTGTGATCTGGAAGGGTGACTTCTTGTTCTCAGCTTCTCCCTTATCCTTTTGCCCTCTACTTCCTCACTACTATGGGTTGAACATCTTTGGTCCTTTGTGTCCTTTCACAGTGGCATTTCTGCCTTGGATGGCCAACTAACCATATACTGAACCTCCTGAAACTGCGAGCCAAAATAACCCTCTCCTTTAAGTTATGTATGTCAGATATTTTTTCTCAGCAATAGGAAAGTGACTGATACAATTATATTGGGCAGATTATTTAGCTTTATCTGAACTTTGATTTCTTCATCTGGACAATGTGTTGTCAAATTATTGTGAAGGTGGGAGAAGACAATAATTGTAAAATACACATCATATTGCTTGGTATTCAAGAAATTTTAGTCTTTTCTTTTTTTCTATCCCTTAGGAATCTATACATCTCTCTCTGCTATTTTTTTTTTTTTTTGCATAATGTAGCATTGAATCGACCTCTGTCACCCAGATTCTGTATCTTTCTTGAGGTATTTTAATAACCACATGGAGAGGCCGGGGAGATGGCTCAGTGGAATAAGTGCTTCACTGGCAAGCACAAGGGCCTGAGTTCAAT
>NDGN011325210.1:0-12034 GCA_002564285.1 Tympanoctomys barrerae
GAAAGAAAGAAAGAAAGAAAGAAAGAAAGAAAGAAAGCAAGCAAGCAAGCAAGCAAGCTAGCTTTTACTTGGGCACACATTTTTGACTTTTTTTTTTTAAATGTATTTGGTAAAGGGTCTCCCTATGCAGCTTAGACTCATAGTGATCCTCCTGTTTTCAGCCTCCCCAGTGCCAGGATTACAGGCATGCGCCCCTATCCCTGGCTTTGGTGGCCAGCTCAGTGCACCAAGGGGGCAGAGCCAAAGTAGCATATGGTGTCGGGGATCGAACCCAGGTCCCTGCACTTGCCTAAGCAGGCGCTTAGTCCACTGAGCTATCTCCCAGGCCCAACACACTGTATTAAAAAAACAATTATTTTCTTACCATTCTTCGGAAGAACCTATGGCATAAGCTTCTCTTTGGCCTGGGAGCTGGGAGATATGTCTTCTCCTCTAGACGCTTGTTCTCACTGTCATTGATGTCCTTGAAACACCCAGACTCGATCATCTGCATGCACAGAGCACCGAGCACAGAGGGGCCGTGGACATGACAAGTCTAAGTCTCTCGGGGCCTCAGCTCCCTGCAGGCTTGGCCTCAGTGGGGTCCTGCTGAGCCCCACTGCCCCAGTGCCCATCCCTGGAGTCCCACTGTCCTGCCTCCTGACCTTTCCTTGGGATTAATGTAATGTGGCCCCCTCCCAATTTACCCACAAAGCCGCCCTGCTGAGGGAGGATTGCAGGTAGGTGGCACGCCCCACTGCACAAGTGACCACCTTTGTCCACTTCCTGTAACCAGACCCAGAGCAGTTACCATGTTTCTAGCATGGTCTCAATTTGCCCTAGGTCTAGGCCTAGGATCAAAAGTCTTGCACAAGTCAGGCATGGTGCTGCCTCAGGAGGCAGGAGGGTCACTGCAAGTGCAGGCCCAGCCTGGACTAGTGAGGTCAAAGCCAGCCCAAACTATACACTGAGACCCTGTCTCAGAAAAACACCAAAACATAAGTCTTGGATAAATTCACCTCCCACACTAACACATTTTGTCACTGGTAGGACTACCATGAACCCCCTCTACCTGCATGTGGCCATACCTCTTTCTGCCAGGGGATGGAGACACACCCTGTTGCAAACTGAGCATAGAAGTTGTCATCTGTAGTGTCCAGGTAGACGCCCTTCACCACGGAGAACCGCCCAATATCTAAGACATCCTTACAATAAACGGCATTCGGCTGCACACCAAGCACAGAGAGGCATAACTGAGGAGATGACTAGAATAACGGCAAGCTACAAAACTCATGTATAAACACTGCTGTTCCCCTCTCCATTCATTACTACCTCCCCTTTTGAAGTATTTTCCTAATTCAGACAGGTGAATTGTTTGACTTGGAAGTTCCTGAGCTCTTTCTGGAAATGCCCCTTCTACACACACCTACACACACACACACACACACACACACCCCACAAACACACATACGCCCTTCCTGGGAGCCCCTTCTCCTTGCTCAGTGGAAAATGGATGTTACAATAGCAGGAATGGAGGACAGGGTAAGAAGACTCAGCAGAACTGGAGCTCTGTGCAAAGGCACAGCGCCCAGCAGCTATAAAAACCATGAGCACCCAGGGCGTCACCCTTCAACCGCCTGGTCCAGACTGCAGAGGTGACAGAATACTTGTGCCCTGCTGGGCTCCACAAATGCCCCAACACCCTCCGTCCTGCCCAGCTCCACAGGGGCAGAGTCCTTCCTGAGACGCCACCCCAGGGGCCAGTGCCTAGCAGGGCTGTGCAGGCCTGGGCCTCTACCTCCTCTTAGAGCAGTCGCTTACACATCCTGGCTAAGACATGGAGTACTGAGCTCAGTGGCTCCAGGCCCTGTCTGCCCAGGGAGGAGGCAGCCTGTGGGTATGAGAAGGCCACAAGGAGGCACCGTGACAGGGCTGGGGGGAAGTGCAGACTAGCGCAGCAGGTGCATGCTGTAGGGAAAGGTGGTAGAGGGGCCAAAGGGAAGACAGCTCCAAAAGGCACCATGGATCTCTGGGAAGGACAGTGACAACTGACAGCAGACCCTGGGCCTGGAGCCACAGAGATTCTAGGAAGATGACGGGACAGAGGATAAAGCAGCAATGATGGAACAGCAGCCAGACCCTGGCTGCGCCCCAGGACTCGGTATCTGCTTCAACCAAAAGTGTATTCCTGGGTATGCAGAGACTCCAGGCAGTGTACTTACATCGGGTCGGAAAGGGGGCTCCAGCATATTTGCCTCCAGCCTGCTGAAGTTAATGTCCTTGAACACAGGGTGCTTCTTCACCCCGACAGCACCATCACCCCTGCAGCCCAGCCGTTCACTTGGATTCTTGGCAAGCAACTATGCAAGGCAGAAACAGCCAGTGTCAGGGTAGACAGGGAGCCTTGAAGCCACTCTCCATGGTAGCTAAAGGGCTGGGGCAGCTGAGGGCGCCTGCATCTGGACAAACAGCCATGCATCTGGTTCTCACTATCAGCCAAACTGCTGGATTTTACAAAATAGACTACGGGCTGCTTCCCAAAAGGTGGGGCTCAAGTTTTCCCTTTCAGCTCTCAATAAAAAAAAAAAGTTTGCTTAAGTAAAAAATGTAATTATGTAAAATTAGAGGATTTTTAAAAGGAAATAGAAACTATCGAAGACTTCAAAGATACTACTGTAAGGCTAAGTTATACAGTATAACTAGAAACCAAATATAATAAGAAATCTTAATCTATTCATTAAATAGATCTCTAAGGACCTCAGGTAAGGCAAAATTTTAGTGAAATTCTTTCCAGAAATTGTGTATTCTTAAAATTAATGGAAAATGCCTGCAAAGTATTTCTTACAAACATATCTATAAATTGGCACAAATTCAAATAAGCCTTGCTCCATGATTACAATTATCAATCAAAAAAGGTCATACTCCTGGCAAGCATAAGGTCTTGAGTTTGATCCCCAGTACAAAACAACAACAACAAAAGATAATGCTACTAGGAATGGTGGTACATGCCTGTAACCAAGGCTACCCAGGAGGCTAAGGCACAGGACTGCTTCAGCCCAGAACTCCAGGGCCAACCTGGACAATGCAGCAACAGCTCGTTTGTTGTAAGCAACACACTCAAGCTCCAGAACTCCACACACAGCCAAGACAGGGCTGGGAAACTACAGCCAGGGCCACATGCCGCCAACTGCCTTTTAAAGTAAGGCTTTGTTGAGAACAAGTGTGGTGGTGCACACCTGTAATCCCAGCGCTGGGGAGGCTGAAAACAGGAGGATCACTAGGAGTCCAAACTGCCATAGTGAGACTCTGTACCAAATACATAAAATAAAATAAGGCTTTGTTGCCACACAGCAAAATCATGGTTAACCTCTACTGGCTGCTGGGCACCAAAACAGCACCACTGAAGTTGTCATGGAGACCTGCCATGTCCAGTGATGCCTTACAGAGGAACCTGCTGATCCAGGCCAAGGCAGATGCCCACTGCCCAGCTTTTCCAAATATGAATCTTGTCCCAGGTCTAGAAGGCAGTCTAGTCTGCTTCTCTGAAGCCCCTGTGCCGCCCCCCCCACCCTCAGGCATGAGCTCTCTGCCCCAGGGCCTGAGCTCCCCAGGCTTCAGCTCCCTGGGCCCCTATGCTGCACTGGCCAGGCTCCCCTCCTCTAGAAGGACAGCTTCAAACATCCTATGCTTGTCCGTGTGGATGCACCAATTCTTTGGGCAGCTGTGTGTTGCTCGCCTTCACCCTCTCCCCTAGAAGCTTCCTGAGGCAGGGGTTATGTCCCCAGCACTTCAGCAGAGCAGGTGCTCAGTAACAAGTGCTCAGTGCATTCATTCTGCACATGCTTTGTAAATCTACAACAGATCTAAAAATTAAGTGTAATTCTACATGCCCTTCCTGCGTCTCAGGGGTTCCCCAACTCCGGAGTTAAGTGTGCTATCACACTAAACTCCCCCAGCAGAAGACTATGATGTTGAAACCTGATCCTCAGTGCCACAGCATCAACAGGTGGGGACTTCAGGGGGTGAAGAGGGCATAAGGACAGAACCCTAGTGAATGGAATTCATTCCTGATCCAAGGTTCAAGGGAGCTTGCTTAGCCTGCCCCCATGTGAGGCCACAGTGAGAAGCTGGCAGCTACGAGGCAGAACTTGAGCCCTCAGCCACTGGGTCTCCTGGCACCATGTTGGCCTTCCAGTCTCCAGACCCTGAGCAGGACATATCTGGTCACTCCATTTGCTCAGGGATTCCACTATGACAGACAGCACAAGCTCATCAACGGGCTTCCAGACAGCACAGGATGGTACCTGAACTCTGGGACCCTTGCTGCTATGTATTACCATGAGGCTATGACAGTATCTTAGACATCCACTAAATGACGAGTAAATGAGATACTGGGAAGTACAAAAGTATCTCCGCGTCAGGTAGTCTGGCCTCCCTCCTGGATCACTGTAAAGAGCCGACTGCTCTCCTTCCTATTCTCATGTCTCTCCACCCCCCGTAGCTAGCACCCTAACCTCACGCCGTACCTGGTGCACCCTTCTGCAGATGTGTGGGCGGCACACAGCCCTGGTGATGGAAGTGGAGAGGACACAAAGGCCCTGCGCATCCAAGCCTGGCCCAGGTGCATGGCACACCCCTGCAGGAGCACCTCCTCTCCCATACTGCTCAAGTTAATGGGCATTCTGAGCTGCTTGCCTCCACACTGCTGCTGGGATGTGAAGCTGTTCCTCGAGGATCAGCTGCGGAGGACGGGAAGTGCACTCAACACACCCCTGCATCCCCAGCCTGATTCCAAAGCTCCTGCTCCTGCTCACAACATGCTGCTCTCCCCGCTTCCCCACCAGCCTGGACACAGAATTCAGCACAGTAGGATTGCATCTTGCAAATCTTTAAGTCCTTGTTTCTATCTTGTTCAGAGCACCCACCAAATTCTGCTTTTCTTCCTTTGCCATTTTTAAGGGTTAGGCCTAGTGTTAAACTGTGAGTTCTTCAGGGACAGGCTCTTCTTCTGTTCTTACATCCTGCAGCCTACCAGACTGCCCTGCACACAGCACACACTCACTTCCATTTATCAAACTGAGCAGAAGCAGAATGCTGTGAAATGCCATCAGCAGTAAGCCTGTAACATCCATCACTTTGTATATGGAAGATGGTATGGTGGCATGTACCTGTAATCCCCGTGCTTGGGAAGCTAGAAACAAGAGGATCACTACAAGTCCAATCTGTGTAGTGAGACCACCCTGTAGACTCTGTACTAACATACATAAATTAAATTAAAACTTCATATATGGAAATAAAATGAAGACTGGAATAATTATTGTCCAGTCACTGATACTTACATAGATATGTTACAACCGCTGGTGCTTCCAACCCCCGTGCAGCAGACCTGTGCCTGGCTGCTCACCTTCTCCCTCTTCCCCCAAAAACCACCCTGCAGCATAGTCTCAGCATCTCAGGCTAACAGGCCCTTGGCAGCTCCACTCCGAGGAGCTTCATCTCCATGTGTCCCTCCAGTCCTTCCGACTCTGACCTGCAGGTGCCCTAACACCTGGATCCAAGGCTCACATTTGCCTAGCATGATGCTTAAGGGTAGAGTGTCTCAGTTGGCTTGGGAGCTGCCCAAGGGATTAAGAAAGTATTCTGAGTGCCTGGTGGGTGGTACAGCTGTGCCTTTGGGGTCTGTGCCTGGGCCCTAAACTGTTCCCTTGCTGTGCTTCCTGGTCCCCATGCCAGGCTGTACCTCTGTACCATGATATCCCTGCCTAGAAACTGGCAGGATCCTCTGAAACATGAGCCAAAGGCATCCTCCCTTTTAAGCTGTGGCTGTCGGGTGCTGTGTCTTAGCGGCAGAGAAGCTGGCTGGACCCCTGCGATACACTTGACCCACCTTCTCCTGGCAGCCCTGCTGCACCACACCTGGAAGCCAGAGCCCAGAGCAGCTCAGTGCCAGTCCTGCCCCTCAAAGCCACCAAGCTCCTGCTGAGCAGTGCAGGACCACAACACCGTCTCCCTGCAAAGCCTCTGAAGACACCTCCTCCACTGTGTCCCTTAGCCTCTATCCCGCCAGTGCGCCACACCTCCTCGAGCCTCACACCTCTGACACCTCCCTCCCACTTGCACCCACTGAGGCTGAGAGCCCAGAAGCCATGCCAAAGAAACTGCTGACTTCTGCTGTGTGTCAGCTCCTGCCCCCTTCCTGGGGGCATCTGCTCAGGCCATGACATTGGTGCCCTCCCTTCACACTGGCAAACCCTGCAGGTTTAGCTTCAGATCTCACTCTTCTCATACCTGTTTTGTCACCCTCGTATTGACCTGAGCTGTTACTAAGTCCCCACCAGCCTCCCATTTGCCAGCACTCCACTGCCACCCATGAAGTTTTCCATTCTGCAGCCCCTGGGGTCCTCATCCTCCAGAGCCTAGGCCATCTTCTGTCACCACACACCAGCTCTCTGGGTTCTGTTCCTGTCTGACCGCATGCACCCTGCCACGCAATCAGGCACAGGGAGGGCTGAGCCCTTGTCTGCTTCACTGACTGCCCTATCCCCAGGGCTCAGTGCCTAGCACTGAGATGCTCAATGAGTCCTTTAAAAATGCGATCAAAAAATGGTTTGAGATACATAAAGAGAGCTTCTCCCCTTTTAACACCTGGGCAGACTTCAGTGGTGCAAGCAGTCAGCCCCGGGGGCACACAGAGCCCAGTGCTCCTCACTCAGCCTGTGCCTAGCAGGCAGGACGCACGCCCTCTGGTCCCTGGCAGCACAGGCCGTACCAAGAAGCCATCTGTCCAGCTCCATCTCAGAGCAGGTACCGCAGGCTGCGATGTCTATAATGCTGGCACGGGTTTAGGGGGAGAACAGGCAAAGACAACACCTTTCCCCTCAAAAGACATTGTAGGTCAGTTTTAGGTCTCATCTCATACACAGCAGGCCCGTGAGGCAATGTGTTCTGAAGGCAAAATCATGATTCTGGCCCCACCTCCCTCAACGGCGGCATCTAAAAAAAGAAGCCATGCGTGTTCTCTACTTGCATCAGCAACCCAACGAAGGCGCTGAGCAGCCAAGATCTGGAATCGCTTCTCCCTGCCTTTTAGCGTGGCTGAGAGGAACTCAAGCAGGCGGCTGGGGAGGGGCGGTGGGCTGCTGCACCCCTCGCATCTACGCTCCGCTGGCACCTGCCCTCCTGAGTGTGACCACCCCAGCTGCCTGCAGACAGAGAGCAAGCTACACATCCAGCTTCCTGGGGCCGCGGACCCAGACCCACCATCCTGCAGATGGATTTGGCGTCCTCTGAGAACTTCTCCGAGTACTCCTCAGTGTCCTTCCGCACTCTTCGCTCCACCTCTTCCCGCTTGACTTTCTCTTTGGGCTTTCTGAATGGACAATGTCCCTGAATCATTTCATATATCAGACAGCCAAGTCCCCACCAATCAGGACTAAATGAGTACTTTTCATTATTGATAACTTCTGGAGCTACATAACAAATATAGGAAATTTAATTAAATTTTTGTTTCAAATTTTCCTATGATTAATTCCAAATAGTACATTATCGTGTAATGCTTATTACAACATGGGTGAGCCTTAAAACAGGTGAAGGAAGGCAGACATAAAGGGCCAAATACTGCCTGAGTCTATTTGTATGAATAGAAAAGCTGGGCACGGTGGCAACATGTGCAATCCCTACACACTGGGAGGCTGAGGCAGAAGGTTCAAGAGAAAGTGTGAGCCCACGCTGGGTGACTTGGCAAGACCCTGCCTCAAAATAAAAAAGTGCTGGAGCTATGTCTCAGTGTGAAGGCCCTGGGCTCAGTCCCTACTGGAAGGAAAAAAAGAATACACAAATCAATAGGGATGGGAGGTAAACTGTGGTTGCCAGGCCTGAGGGTAGAAAGTGAGAAACAAGGAGTGACCATTAATCCTAGCAGGTTTCTTTTCTGAGGGGATAAAAAATATTCTGAAGTTAGTGATGATGGTTGCACATCTCTGCACATACACGGAGACCCAAAGCAATGTACACTTCCGGTTGTAGAGCATGGTGTGCACACGCTGCCCTGCAGAGCTGTGATTTTAAGTGTTTCTCCACTCATCCTAGAAAAGTCCAATTGCTGCATGGCTCAGGGAGTGTGGCAAGGGAGAAGGCTGTCCTCAGGGCTCCCTCCACTCAGAGCCACCCACGGGTCCCAAGTGTGTCACCAACATCTGATCCTCTGCTCCTTGCCTGAACACACGGGTGATTATGTCACCTATGCCATGAATACCTGAGAAGCCAGTGAGGGCAGGAACAAGGAGGTGGTCTCCTGGAGGGCTCTGAGAGGCATAAGGGAGGCACTAGCCCTGCCCACAGAGCCTGGGAATGACCCCATCAGTGGTTTTCCAGGGCACTGGCATGTCCCTCTACCCTCACAGAGCCAGAAACCCCAGGCTCAGAGCCCACTGGGGGGCTCACTGCTTATCTGTAGAAGGGGCTGCAGACCCGGGAGCCCCACCTCACCCTCTGGAACTTCTCCAGGTGGTGAATGGGAAAGCACGTGGACCAATGAGGTAGCCTGTCACCTACCCATGTAGCCAACAGTTCCAACCCTTCCTCGCACCATCTGGCCTTCTGGGATCTCCACGGCTAAACCAAGATCTGAAATCCGGATGTGTCCTGCGAGCATTCAAACGTGATACACAGATCATGGGGATAACTAATGGCTTTTCAGCACATTAGCAATGGGGGAACATCCTCCTGGAAGTCACAGGCGCCAGCACAGCATTTCATACTACAGAACCTTTAAAGCTAAAGTAACACTTGCCTTGTTCATATTTAGTAAAACTCCATAGAGTGCATTAAGCTTAATTTTCCTGCACTAACTGCAGGAAATCAGATTTACTCCTGGGAAAGCTCTTTAATCATATGCAAAACTAGGTAAGCTAGAGCATTGTATTTGACCTCTATAGAGCTGCCAAGGATACATGTATCAAAATAAACTGAATAATGTATCAATTACAAATAGCAACCAAGTAACTCCTAGTAGAGAATCAGGAGGTTTTTATATAGGGATAGCTATAAGAAATGATATAGTTTTTTTTTTCCTGAACAAGTGATTTAAAGGTTTTTTTTTTTTTTCTGGAAAAGAGTCAAGGAAATAGTAAAATTAAGATACTTGGACAAGTACAGTGTGTGTGAATGCCTTTTATACAGGAGGCTATCAATATATGTTAAATTCTCAAGAAGATTACTGTAGAAAAGTCTTACAAAGATAGCTGTCACTGGACTTGGATCTGCTTTAATTACCTCATTTATTTATACATTTATTTAGTGCAGCCCCAAAGCTTAAGAGGGGTATAAAAACAGCAATCAAATAAAGCAAGGTATGGGCCAATAACAAGAAGAAACATTATTTAGAGGGAAAACGTTCTTCTGAGTGTCCTTTCACACTCTTTGAAAACCCAACTATTCACTGAAAATCTAATCATCTATGCTTCCTAGCCAGGTGCTACCTCGATTGTATTTTTTAAAAAACACGAACACACCAACTAATGCCCTTCCTTGCTCTTTCCCTCTGCATCATCTGGCCAAGCACTTGCAGCTTCTGTCTCAAGCCCCTCTACGGAGTCTACGCCCAGGCATGAAAGGCTGGCTCACTTACCGTAGTCATCCAGGAGAATGTTCTCGGGCTTTAAGTCTCTAAAGGGGAAGAAACAACAGGCCCAGTTATTCAGAAGCCAGCACTATGATTCTCAAGTGCCCAGCAGAAAGGGTCATGGGGCCAGAGATGTCTCCATGGTGACAAGCAATAGCCAGAACAGCAGAACTGTAGAGAGCAAAGCCACTTTTTTGGAGGGATATTGGGAACTGATCCCAAGACCTCTGCACTGAGCTGCATCCCCAGCCCTTTTTATTTATTTTAAGCAAGGGTCTCACTAAGTTGCCCAGGACTCAGACTTGGGATCATCCTGCCTCAGTCTCCCAGAGTGCTGAGACCGCAGTCATATGCCACCACATCAGGTCGCACAGCCACCCTTTGTGAGCCCTTCAAATTGTGGCAGGCTTTCGTGACAAGTCAAGAATACTACTGTAGTGGATTGCTAACTGGTGGTCAGCTTCTTACACCCAGATGAAGTGAACTAGGCTGGTGCTGGGTGTGGGAGGCTCACATGAGGATTGTTGCAGCAGCATAAAGGGCAGAAATGGAGAAGCTGTTGAGTGGCTATTAGGGAAGCTGTTTGGAGAAGCTGTTGGGAACTACTGGTTCTCTTGGGCTATTCTTCTGGAGAATCTTGTCATGCTGGATTTCCCGATGTACTTGGCTGTTCTTGTCAGAGGAACACTGAGAATGGCCACTGTTCACTTTTGGGGAGCTCTGGTCCTCATCTTGAGCATTGCTTCCTGGTTCTGAGGGGAAGATGATGCATTACTCAGCCTTATGGAGAAGCTTGTCGCAATCACTTTCCAGATGGGAACTCCACTTTCCACATTGCTGAAGGAGTTCTGGACCTCACTGTTGCTGAGGATGGCTGTGGTACTTTTCAGGGAGCTCTAGCTCTTAACTTGTGCCTTGCATCCTGGCTCCAGTTCAGATCCTTCAGCCTGCTAGCACAGATCCTTCATCTCACTGGCATAGACTTTCTAGCTTCTACCACTGACCTTTGGGTCTTCCCAGAGAAGATCCATGAGGTGGGTCTACATGAGACATTGTTGTGGGCTCCTGGCCTCCAACTGGGACTTGTGAAAGGCATTGTTAGGAGCTCCAGGTCTTCAGCTGGACTCAGGCAGCACATTAGTATCCAGGCCCCCAGGTGGATCCTTTGGTCTTTAGTGTGTGGACCAATTTGCTGCACTCTTTGTATGTGATTCTTTGGGTGACTCATTATGAAATAATCTTAGAAAATATGTCCTGCATTTTACTGTTCCCTTTGCAAAGCCCCCAAACTATGACACCTACAAAATTCATCTCAGCAAACAATTTACATATGGTGACAATATACCGAACTGCTTTGGATTTTCATGCAGCTCTGAAGACATTTTAGGGCCAGCAAGATAGCTCAACAGTCAAAGCAGCTGCTTGGCAAGCACAGGAATCAGGGTTCAATCCCTGGTATCACACACCATGGTGGCGTCACCCCCGAATGGGCTGAGCTGGCAACAGAGACCAGGTGTAATCCAAGAGACAGAGACCAGAGACCAGAAACCTGTAATCCAAGCATGGGGGAGGCTAAAAACAGGAGGATTGCTGTGAGTCTGAGGTGTTTAGTGAGACCCTGTACCAAATACATTTAAAAAATATAAAGACATTTCAGTGAGTAAGTGCACATCCAATATGGGAAAGAAAGCAATTAACCCTTGATGAATGTGGCTCTTAATAAAGCTTGGCTGACGAGGTGAGAGGGAAGTTCTATAGAATCACAGCAGGGTATGGTGCAATGGTTTCAGACTTAGGGAGATCCTGTCTAAATGAAAAATAAAAACAGATACACATGTAGCTTGGCAAGAAGGTGCTACATTCAATTCCTCCCACAACACACCCCCCCACCCCTAAAAATGTCCTATATCAGAACCTCAGTGAGGGGGTCATGCACGTGTGGACTGGAAACTTGGGTCTGCCACTAAGCATCGGCGCGGTGCTCACCTCTCAGCCTCACATCTCCATCCATAAGAGGGAGGAGTCACCACACATTATTGCATGATAGGCAACTGCTCGGTCACGAAGCTATCACCCGACCCAGAAGACTAAGACACCTTCAATGTAATATCTAAAATGATTTGAATTTTTTTCCCTTTAGAAGAAAATCTTGTTTCCAAGGAATCTATATTTTATCTTGATTTCATATTTGGCCCCTTGACAAAAATCCAGCTGCTCTGACTTCTGGGAAGATGGTGGCATGCTAAACTGGGCATGGTGGCACATGCCTGTAATCCCAGCACTTGGGAGGCAGAGGCAGGAGGACTGTTGTAAGTTCAAGATCAGCCTGGGCTACAAAGTAAGCTCAAGGCCAGCCTGAACTTCATAGCAAGACCCTGTCTCAAAAAGACAAAATAATAATAATAATAATAATAATAATAATAATAATAATAA
>NDGN011325212.1:0-11481 GCA_002564285.1 Tympanoctomys barrerae
AGATAGATAGATAGATAGATAGATAGATAGATAGATAGATAGATAGATAGATAGATAGAGATAAAGGAGAAGTAGAAGGAGAAGAAGAGAAGAGGTTAACCCTTCATGATCTTATCTGCAATTTAGCTCTAATTGTTTATTCATTTGTTTAATCAGTTAATCAAGAAAAAATAATAAGTGCTTATTATGTTGCAGGCAGTAAGATTACTAATGGGAACACCAGGATAAATAAAGCTGCTTCTTCGCCTGAGGCACTCGCAGTCTAAGCACAGCAGTTTCTGAAATAGCATATAGGATGCTGAGGTAGAGAGGAGCATTAGATGTCATGGAATGCAGAAGAGGAAGAGAACAACTTTGCCTGGTGGAGGATCATGAGTCAAAAGGATTCTCCAAAAAGGGAGCAGAGCAGTCTTGATGAAATGGGCAGAAAATCAGGAGTGTGTCAAAGAAGATTATCTTGGTCATAAATACTGCAAAAGAAGGTTATCTAGGTTATAAGTACTGTCAAAGAAACTGGTTAGTTTAAGTATCAGTGAGTTTTTGATAGGATTTTGGGTTTAGAGGCATCCAAGGAAGAGATGAACAAGTAAATCTCAAGAGTGCCCAAAACCCAGAAGTTTGGAAAGTTTCAGCAGCAGAAGTCCATGGCCTTCCTTTAAAATATTTTGCACTGGGACAACACCTCCACCAGCTCATAGCCCCTGGATTCCCCTCTGGTGGGAAATGTTAGGTTCTTAGATGGACTTGATTAGGTCTGAGGCCCATTCCTGATTTATTTTGCAGAACCTGAAGTTTCAGCTCAGGTAGTTTAGAGTCAACCACAGTATAAGAGCATTTCTCAGAGAAGAGTCATTGTCACGGATTGCTGGATACCCTAGACATGGTGACGGCAAGGAGAAAGGAGGCTCCCATTGGAAAGGGCAGGCTGCAAGTGCAGTGGGGCATGGGGACAGAAGGGAGTACAGTGTGATTGTGGCAACAGTGAATTTGAAGCTGCCTCCTATGTGCAATCCCTGTGATGTTCCATGTAAACTGAATATCCATTAATCATGTCACAATTTGTATGCAGGAAGAGAACTTGTTAATTATGATCACTTTAGATAGAGTTTGTTGGCTAACTGAAGCAAATAGAACATTTATTAGAAATTTGTGTTTGGAGGAATTACAAAATTGAAAAAAAAAAATCCCACTTGTCCTTGACAGGATGTGGATATCCACAGGAAATCTTGGTGGCAGACACCTCTCGACCTTCCTCTGGTCACCCCCACTAGGGTACAGGGAGTTGAGCAGTATGTGGGCAAGTGCTTATGCCAGCCAGATGTGGGGCAGGAAAGCAAGATTCCCTGGTGCCTAGGAATGTTCTCCACCACACAACAGCAAGAGTGTCCATGGGTGACAAGACACAGACTCCTTCAGGGGAAAAGCTTGCCAAGGCCCAGCTTGGGAACACTGAGGAGGAACAATTATTTTGTGGAAGAGTGGATGTTCTGAGAATCAAAATAAAGGCTGGTGCTGATATGGGGAACTGGGAATCGGCCGTTGCTCCAGGGCCCATGGAAGAGGATCAGAGAACCCCAGAGGGGATACAGGGCAGCTGCAGATAAGGCAAAGGACTTGCCTGCTTTGCTTCTCCCCACATTTCACCTCCCTGGAGCCGCTCTGTACCTACTGATGCCTTAAACATCCATAGCACCCACAAATCTGTGCACAATAGACTTAGACAGGAGGAACATATCCTCAGGTCCTGGCCTTTCCTAATTGGGTGATCTTAGGTGAGTTACCTCCTCTCTCTGAGCCTCAGTGTTTTCACCTGAAACATTAACATAATTTAACTATGTCATTGAGTAGCTATGAAAAGGAATGAATAAGAGTTTAAAAAAATAGAGGATTTTCAATAATGGCAATTACCCAAGGCACTATTTTTAAGTTAGTGTTGATTTTCACTATTCAGGAATGTCTCTGCTAGCCCTCTACCCTTAAAAACAAGTGCCTAATAAAAGTTTTTCCTGCTCTTTTCCTCTGATGATCTCCAAACTCTGCTTCTTGGTTCTGGTGGGCTTTGCTGTTCCTCATTTTGACTGATTGTAAGAGACTTGCATTTTTTACTATAAACTAAGGCTAGGAAGGAAACAAGATGGACCAGGTTTAATCAGGTGGCTCTGCCATGGCACTGGCCTCCCAGAGAAGTCACTGCCCATCCTTTATGCCATGCTCAGAGTGGACTACCAATGGTCTATGGATGAGTTAAGCTGCAAGTAACAGGCCAATTGGTTAAAAGTGGTTTAAGCACATAAGCCTTTGTCTCCTCACACCACAACGTGCCTAAACTAGAAGACTTCTGGAAAGGACTCAGCAGCTGGATGATGTCAGGGACAGCATCTTAGCTTTTATCTCTACAGTTTGCTTCATGGTCACAAGGTAAGCACAGTGCTCAAACCCAAGGCAGGAAGGAGAAAGGTGAAAGAAAAAAAAAAAAAAAAACAGCTCCAACTCTTCCTTTATCCTTTCATTAAGAAAGTATAAGTCTTCTCAGAACCAATCAGAAGACTTCTAGAAAGATGCAGTTGGCCAGATTGTACAAAGAAGCCCAGTGTGGTGGTGCACGCCTAGAATCCCAGCACTCAAGAGGCTGAGGCAGGAGGATCACTGTGAGTTTGAGGCCAGCCTGGGGTACATAAGTGAATTTAAGTCTTGTCTGCAGTGCACAGTGATAACCTGCCTCCCCCCAAAAATGTTCTGGTATTAAACATTATATTGTCTCCCTGGTGTGAGAAATTGTAAAAGCAAATGAGGTAAAAAACATACAACAGATATTATGAAATGGGAAGAAATTGTTCAAAAGGAACTAGGATGGATAAAAGGAGAACGGACAATAAGAAAGAAAGAAAAAATACAAGTCAGTTATACTATTAGTATCTCTTGGTTCATAAAAAGGAATGTTTTGGGCCAACAAGATAGCTCAGTGGACTAAGCACCTGCTTGGGCAAGCAAGGATTGGGGTTTGATCCCCAGCACCACAAGCCCTGTGGTCCCTGCCCCCAGGCATGCTGACCCAGCCACCAAGACCCAGTGGGGTGGTGCACACCTATAATCCCAGCACTGGGGAGGCTGAAAACAGGAGGATCACTATGTGTCTGAGCTGCACAGTGAGACGTTTTACCAAATACATTTTTAAAAAATGGGAAGCTTTGTGCTAATATCAATTAGAGAAAATTTTATGCCTGTATTTTGTACCCTGAGCAACTACTTTAAAGATAACATGTAATTTTTTAACTATTGTTATTCACCTATTATTTTGTTATGAAATTTTGTTTTAGCTTTTTTCCATAAAATAAAGAAAAATGTCCAAAGACCAGTCTCCCTTGCCAGGAAAGCCATGATCAGTATTATCATATCATTATTAGAGTCTAGCCATGGTTCCTCTCCTAAGACTGTTGCTCTGAATACAGTGAGGATTCAGTAGACAAGGGCAATGAGAGAATGGACACAAACAGAGCCTGCCCCCTTCACACCAGAGAAGTCCCTCTGGCTGGCAGAATGACACTCTGGCTAATGAGGGGCCCTGCTGAAAGTAAGAATTTGAAGCACACTCTTTGGAAGCATTGCCAGGAAAGAAGCCGGGGTGGAGATGCTCTGGAGGGTTGGACATGGGGAGGAGAAGACAGAGAATGCGCAGCTCAGCCTGGTCCGTGGCTTGCCAGCGCACTCTCCAAAGGCCCCGCAGCAAAGGCAGATTCCCTGTGAACCACATCAGCACCAGCTTCAGTCTTGGTTCTTGGAACAACCATGGCTCCTCAATGGGCCCAAGCCAGGCCTTGGCCAGCTGCTCACCTGAAAATGTCTGGGTCTTTCACCTGCTAGCATGTGCTGTGCTGTGGCATGAGTGAATCTTGATCCCTGTTCCCATGTCTGGCTTGCACATCAGTGGAGGAATCCTAATTTGATTGGGTCAAGTACCTCTCTGTTCTGTGATGTAGACAGGTCTTTCCAACATGTCATTGCCTGCCCACACATCTCTTTCTGAGGCACTGCAGCTGCTGCAAGTGCTGTGCTAATGACTACGACCTTCTTTGGAGATTTGCCCTTGGATGACGAGAACCCCAGACCTGCAACCATCAAGGGAGGCCATACTCAATGCCCAGCTGGAATGCATGTAGTACGCTTGGCCCTTTTGTCTTACTGAACAACAGCTTTGTGGTGTGATTGACACTCTAGAGCACCCCCTCGTCAGGACAGGCTAGACCTCTCTTGGCTCATTCCCATTCTGTTTCTTCCCTTTATTCTTGCAGATTTTCCAAAGAGTACTCACTTAACAAAGCACACACATGCAAGTCCCTGAGGCTCTGTCTTTAGGGAACCAAACCTAACACAAACCCCATATGAAGGCCACATTTTTACAAATGTTGCTAAGCCTTGGATGCTATTCAGGGACTGTCACCTGAGAGCCAGTTGATGTTGGTAGCCAGGGAATCCCCACCCCGTGTCACACCCTTGTCACCCATTGCTGTTTACCTTACCTAGGGAAGCAGCTCACGCCCAGCCCCTATCTTGCTCTGCCCTTCCCTTCCCACACTGCTCTTTTCCTCCACAGGCCTGTTCCAACCTCACAGCAGTTCCTCTCACCATTAGTCCTTTCCTGCTCTGTGACAAGGCAGACGTCCCTGCATTCCTGGGACTTTTCCAGAATCTTCCTCCCACCTCCCACCTCCCACCTCAACTGAGAATGAGATCTCCCCAGAGGACAGTGCCTCTGCCCTCTTCTCTAGTCAAGGCTGCACCTCCTGCAAAGTATGAAATCTCAGGTCAGCATTCTCCTTGCTCCTCAGGACCACTTTCAAGCCATTACGCCTCTACCTTCATATTGAAAAGCATCCCCTTTGTTTTTCCTGCCATCTGGCAGGATCATTAAAACCGACCAGTCGTACATCCTTTGACACAGCAATTCCCCTTCATACAAAAGTATTAATGCAAAGTGAAAGGATATATGTAATAAATTTGTGATGTCATTGCTTGTAACAGTAAAGAGGGGCAAACCAAGTTGGAAGAAATCTAAATATCCATCAACGGGAAGCTGACAAAGAAATTGCAGTGCATCTACCACTGGATCCCCACACCCCTCTGAGAAGAAGTGGTGGGTCTTTTGGGCTGATATGTGGAGGTGAACATGATAGGAAACAGTGAAACAAGCAGAAAGAAATGACTGTAGAGGGCCAGCAAGATAGCTCAATGAACTAAAGCACCTGCTTAGGCAAGCTTAGGCAAGTGTACAGGGACCAGGGTTCAATCTCTGGCACCACATGCTGTGCCAGTTCCACCCTCAGGGTGGTCTGAGCCAGCCAGCTAGCCAGCCAGCCAGTCACACACACACACACACACACACACACACACACACACACACTGTAGACAAATAGCAAATAGAATATGATCTTATTTTTATAAAGAAAATGCATGCATATGTTTATGAGAGGAGGAGGAGTGTCCTAGGTTTAGTTAGCAGTGTCACTGTCGCTGCTGCTACTGTTGGTCAGGAAACTGTTCAGAAGCACCCTGAAATCTTCAGCATCTATAAAATGAGAGCAAAAACCATCCAGCTCTTGATATTATCTATATATGGATGCTTGCTTTGTCCTCCTGGCAGGAGTCTAATAGGTACTAGTAAGATTCAAAGGCTCTGAAAACCTCATTCATAAAGCCCTTTAAATATACTCCTTGAAGCTGTGTATGTGGCAGAGTCACCATTTTATCTCTCCAGACAAGAGAAATGCAAGCAGGAAGTCTGTCCTGAGTGCCAAAAAGTGGTTATGCAATCCAAGCTTTCTTGTCTTCTATTCTTATATTAAGCCCCATTTTCCCAAATCATAATCAAACTAATCTAGCATTGCCTTCTCCCAGCCTATTTCTTATCAGTCATGGACAAGGGAAAGGCATGAGACAGAGGCCCACAAGAGAAAATGGGAACATGAGGAGGTGATTTTGATTCTGCATTAATTATTTCTATGATGTTTGGATTTGCTGCTGAAAGCATATCATATTTTTGTCTTAACAAATAAAGATTGTAGAATGAAATTTGAAATTGATGCTTGTCCCATGGTAGAGTTTAAGTGGCCCCTCTGATGGTCCAGCTGTTAAAGGTCTGGCTCCCTTTTGGTGCTATTGTGGGATGGTGGAACCCTCAAAGCCTTGGGGTCAGTTAGGGCCTGCTCTTGAAGGAGTTGCTGAGACCTCAGCCCCTTCCTTTTTGGTCTGTCACGATCCCTTGACCATGGGCTGGAATCTCCAAAACTGAGCTCAAACAAATGGTTACTCTTTATAAGTTAATTATCTCACATATTTATCATAGTAACAGCACACTGACTAGCACAGCCCATCATGCCCACAGGACACTTACCTGAATGAAAAGGACTGTTAAAGTCCTGCTGAGGACAGTAGTCATCCACAAGGACTCTGGGACTATGTTACTCAGTTCCAAGCCCATTCTGAATCTTTTGGTAAGTTGCTTGACCTCTCTTCAGGCTACCTGCACAGTTTGTGCCTCTTATAACTCTA
Source organism: Tympanoctomys barrerae (assembly GCA_002564285.1). Classification (NCBI taxonomy): domain Eukaryota; kingdom Metazoa; phylum Chordata; class Mammalia; order Rodentia; family Octodontidae; genus Tympanoctomys; species Tympanoctomys barrerae. The sequence continues at coordinate 6,547 of NDGN011325212.1, forward strand.
GGGAACGCTATTCACAGACTAGAGTGAATGTGACAGGGACTATAGGAGCTGTCTGGGGCTGTGACATGAGCAAGTGTCTCCTCTTTGTGCTATATTTACTCATAAATAAAGTAAAGATGATGATAGTACTCACTTCCTAGGCTTATTCTGTAAATTGAAACACATGGAATTCGCAAAATCATACCAGGCACATAGTAAACATGCACCACATATTAGCTATCCTTGGAGTAATCATTAACACCAGGACAACTATAATCATCAGCATCGTGAAGATAAGTCCAGGATTTTTCAGATTTCAATCCATCTGATCTTTTGAACACACACCTCAACTCAAGCTCCAATTTGGTCCACTAGAAAGTTCTTCACCTTTAGTCAGGGCTGAGGCTGCATGCTCTACTGAGGCTCTAATAGAGAGTGCTTCTGAGAGTCTGATGGCCTGACAACAATGGCACCTGCAGGAAATAGAGGGGACAGAAATTGCTATGAAACTTCTATAGGCCTGGGTGGGGCTCCCCACAATTCTGGTCTTATGAAGTCCAATCTAGTTATACACCATCTACCCTCCCATGATTTGATTGTTGGCTTTGCCATGGGCAACCTCCTCAAGAGGCTCCAGCTTTACAGTTTATTTGAATTCTAAGACCTGCTTTATTACCCTTCCTAGAAAAATTTATGCTTCCAGGATAATTAATTCAAAGTAAAATATTTCTAATGGTGGAATGTAAAGTTCTCTCAATAGATGAACATATCCCACTAATGTTGAAGAGCATGTGTCCTTATTATTCTTGCAAAGGTGGTCCTTGAGGTCTCATCTTAAATGAAATACCTGGAAACAAAGAAAAAAGAGGTGTGCTGTGTGGCAGAACCCATGCCATGCCAAGAGGCTAATGCTGACAGGGTCACATTCTGTTGTGTTTTGTCACTAGGGGAAAGCTGCAGTGTTTGGTGTACATGAAAATGCTAAGCAGGGTGAAGGCAGTGGTGCAGTGCAGGAATACTTGGAGTTGCCCCATCTAAAGCCTGACACTGACACACTGACTTCTGGAATGGGATGGTTGTGAAAAAAAGAAAAACTCCGGGAAAACACAAGAAGTCAAAGATGCTTGCTGTCTTTAGATCTGAGTCAGAAACTGGATCAGAACTTTGGATCATCTTGGACATAGATGGGACAATCACATCCAGCCTAACCCCCCACAGCTTCAGGGGCAGCCCTGTAGGGTCTGAAATGCATCTCGTAGGGGAAGAGCTGTGTTGTTTTCTATCACCTCTCTCCCACTTATTCCTTTCCTCATTTCCCCATCCTCCTCCGTGTAGTTTATTCTACACAGTTCTTCTATCCTAGACTCTAGCTGTCAGACTCCTGTGTCACTATCCACCCCCACATACTTTCCTGCTACAGGCAGCAACTAAACAGACACATCCTTGTTTTCTGGAGCCTTCTCTGTCATCTTCTATAATAGCTTTGTGCTTGGAATTATTCCATGCTCTTTGTAGGTGTTGTCTCTAATCTTCACAGCAAGTTGGTCAAATTCCTTCTTACATGCTTCTTAATGTTAAAGAAACAGAAGTTTAATGCTCTTCATCTTTAACATGGAAAGAATAACACCTACTGTGTACAACTGCCATGAAGTTTGAAGATCATGTTAGCAATAAACACAGGACAGAATAAGACACTCAGCATACATTTGAGCATTGTTATTTTACCCAACTTAGATTCCTAGGCCACAATTTCTTCAAGGGCTTCAGCATTATATTTCTTAAATTCAAATCATACTATTTCAAGTTGTTCTTCAATAGAGTTCCCTACATGTATAGGATGTATGTCAACAATTCACAGAATAAGTATCTTTAGAAATAACTGCCTGGTATTGATATGGTATCCCAAATCAATATGTCAGCTTATTGGAATAGAATGATAATCATAATGATCATAATGATAATTATTATTTCTTGAGCATACACTGTAGGTCTGCAACTTTGCTAAGCACTTCAAACACATAGTGATATTTTAATCAAACAAGCTTGGGAGGCAGACTAAATGCAAAGGTGTGGAATAAAGAAAAGCGGTTACATCTGTACACAACTAGCCTTTTCCTTACACTCAGAGATTTATCGACTCCTACCTCCAAACCCTGTTGTTCTTGAGATGCATGCCTGAAAGATCCTTACCATCACTATCTTCCTTGGCAGCTTAATTGCCCAGCAACTCATTTAGAGCCTGCACAAAGTGAGAGCCCCAAGTGCTTCTGCTTCCCCTCCTCTGTCTCTTGACATCTTTAGCATTGAATCTGAAACACACTATCAAACCCTTGATTAGATTTAAACTCCTAGAAATCAATAATAATACTAATAGCAGTTACTGTTTATTGAGCCTTTACTAAACACATCAGCTCACTTGAAGTCACAACCACTCTGAGTTAGTATGATTACACTGTCTATTTTACAGGTCAGCAAATTGGAGGCTAATTCATTCAACCATGATCTCCCATAATACCAAAAGTCAGAGGTGAGAATTGGAACTATGTGTGGTCCTTCCAAACTGAACTCTTAACCATGGTATTGGAGGCATTCTACCTTTATTTTTGTGTCTCATTATCCCATCAAGAATAGAAGTTCAGTGGCCAGGCCCCAAGCCCTGCCAGAACTTCTGGCCTCGAACCAGTGGTTGGGCCTGGTGTGGAACCCCGTGGTGGAACTCCCAGCAGAGCAGCTAGGAGTGAGATTCAGCCAGCTAATCCAGGACTACTTGCCAGCAGGGCACAGCGGGTTCACTTCCCCTGGCTGGAGCAGGAAGAAGCCAAGCACAGAAGCCAGACTCAAGCCAGGCGCAGCTGGATGAGTTTGAACTTGGTAGATCCAGACCTGGTAATCTGAGACACACTGCTAGACCCAGATCTATGAGAACATTCTCTCTCTCTCTCTCTCTCTCTCTCTCTCTCTCTCAATCAATCAATCAAGAGAGGGGACAACAGGTAACTGGGGTGAAAGTCTGCCTGGAAGTCTCCAGGTATATCAAGGGGAGGTGACCAGATAGATCTTAGGGTAACTAATTTAAATACAAATTCCCATTTTTATATCTGCTTAACTATACAGTCATGATGCTGACCATTAGGGTCTAAAATACAAATCCATTAGTTACAAAAGTTTGTCAACTGCAAAATCTCACTACCCATTATCACTGATGCTCATTGTAGTACTGTAAATACAAAACTGCAACTGCCTTAACCACATAATGTTCCTTGAGTAATAATATTGGTAGGAGCTAAGGTAACTACTACACCAAGACTCTACACCAAAGGTCAGAGGGCAGTGCTATACAAAATGATAAAGAGAAGGATCAAAATGCAGTCTCAGGCCCTGAGCCCATCCAGAACAAAGCGGGAGACACTAGCATTGAAGAAATTGGAAGCCAAACTCCTTAAATCTCTAAAATAATACTGTCTGAATAAAGAAACAACTGCAGAAAGGTTTAGAGGATATCAGGTCAGAAATAATCTCCAAAGTAAAAAAAAAAAAATAGTAACTATAATGAAAGAATTACTAAGTGCTTCTAAAGCAGACACTGATTAAAAAAGGTTATGAATACAAAAATGATGGACTATTTGAATGAGCCATATAGGAAAGAAATAGAATGTATGAAGCAGATTCCATGAGATATACAGGAAATTAAAACTTCAATCACAAGCTGGCAAAACTGTTTGAATGAAAGTGAAGATAGAGTTTCAGATCTTGAAGACACCATTGCAGCTAGTGAAAAGGCAAGAAAAGATCTCTTTAAAAACAACTAGGGGTTGACCAAATAACTCAGCAGATTAAAGCACCTGCTTAGGAAGATGCAGGGGCCAGGAGTTTGATCTCTGGGCTTGCCATGCCAGCCCTTCCCCCAGAGTGTGCTGAGATCGTGGAGATTTGGCATGGTGGCACACATCTATAATCCCAGGAATTGGGAGGCTGTAAACAGGAGGATAACTACGATTATGATCTACGCAGTGACACCCTATAGACCCTGTAAACTCTGTCCTAAAATACAAAAAGAAAGAAAGAAAGAAAGAAAGAAAGAAAGAAAAGAATGCAGGAAAAACTAATTCAACATCTGCAAGATAATGCAAAGATGAACAATGTAAGACTAATACACATCAATAAGAAACAAGGAGTCAATATAAATGATATAAAAAGAATATGGGCTGAAGTAATAGAAGAAAACTTCCCAAATATGGGGAAACAATCTGACAATCAGGTAACCAAAGCATATAGAACTCCAAATAATGTCAGCCCAATTAAAATCACACCCAGACATATAATAATCAAGATCCCAGAAATTCAGCACAAAAACAATATACTAAATGCCACTAGAGAAAAGAAACAGATCACATTTAAAGGAAAACCCATCAGAATAATGGCATATTTCTCTTAATAATGGCATATTCTGCAAGAATAGCGTGCAGCAAAGCACTTTAAGTCCTCCAAGAAAACAAATTCCAGCCCAGACTGCTATATCCTGCAAAACTCTCTTTAAAGTTTGATGGAGAAGTGAAACACTTCCATGACAAAGAGCAAATAAAGAATTTCATGATGACCAAGGGACAGGTTACTAAAAGATATTCTGGAGAGGGACCAAAATGACCACAACTCCATGAATGAGAATGAAAAGAACATACCAAATAGGGCAAACAATTAAACACAGGAGAAAAAAGGATACACAACAGCAGGTAAATAACATGTCAAACATATCTCAATACATCTCAGTTATAACCTTCAATGTAAATGGACTCAATTCAGCAATTAAAAGAAATAGACTGGCACAGTGGGTTAGGATGCAAAATCCAACAATATGCTGTAACAAGAAACACACTTAACTCAGAAAGAAATTCAAGGCTGAAAGTCAAAGGATGGAAAACAATACTACATGCCCAAGCACCTCAGAAAAAAGCAGGG
>NDGN011325226.1:0-10217 GCA_002564285.1 Tympanoctomys barrerae
AACTGACAATCTATGAACAACCCAGCTCAAGCAAAACCCAGGTTAATATGCAATGTGGTATCAATATATCAAGTAATACACAATATTTTATCAGTGAACAAATTTGGCTAACTGATTTTTTTGGTTAGCTCAGAATGAATAAAAGTTTCTCTTTTTTAGAATCTGTTTTTTTATTTAATGTAAACTATCCTTTAAATATCTGAGCTTGAGCTGGTCAGAGTTGCACACAGCTACACTCCCAACCACTGAGGATGCCAAGGTAGGAGAACTCATGATCTCATGAGGCCAGGGAAGATAGAGGATCACACGATCTCATGATCTGTTCCAAAAGCAACAACAATAACAAAACAGGGCTGCAGGTCTATCTCACTGCTACAGCGCCTCACTAGCATGTCCTCGGTTCAATCTCCAGTAACACAGACACCCACTCACACAGATACACAGGCACACTACGTACACAGCCATTTTAGTTTATTTATTCCTCTACTTTTAGCATTTTAAAGTTTTATTATCGAGTATATATGTAATGTTAAGAATATTACAGTGTCAGGGGCGGCCAGATAGCTCAGTGGATTAAAACACCTGCTTAGGCAGACACGGGACTGGGGTTTGGTATCCAACTAGCCATGCCAGCCCCACTCCCCAGGGCACACTAAGACAGTGATTGAGACTGGGTGTGGTGGCATGTGCCTGTAATCCCAGCACTTGGGAGGCTGAAAATCGGAGCATCACTATGAGTCTGATCTGTGTAGTGAGACCCTGTATACCTTGTACTAAATACATTTTTTAAAAAAGAGTACTACAGTGTCTACCAATCTTGATTCATGATTTAAAAAGTCATTTCTGATTGCCACTCATGAGAAATGTGGAACTTAAGGATCAGCTGATAAAGAATTCATAGGCATTTTAGTCCAATCAAGTATGTGTTTGTTCATTTGTTTTACTGTTTGAATAATAAGTGCTAAAATGTGGACTTGTTTTATTGTCATGTGCTACTTTTTTTTTTTTTAACATGAAGAGGTTTGGTCTTTTCCAGAGTCCTCTTCTGTCCCAGCATCCACCACCAAAAATAAATAAATGAATAAATCAAAATCTGTGTAATGAATGTTTTGTGTTGTTGGGATCCATGCTGGCATTTCATCGTCATTGGCTTCCAGGATGAAATCTTTAGAGCTGTGACGTTGATAGAAGTTTTTGTAGGAAACATTAATCCAAAACAGTATTATGAGTGGGTCTGCTCTCTTTACCCTAAAGTCTGTGCAATATCCATTCTTTCATAAAACAACAGCATTTTCTACTTTCCCAGGACAGTCTAAAATTTCCTTTCTAAATCATTGGAGCTTTCAGGGAGGCCTTGTCTTACGCATGTCACCACTGGATACTCTTGCATTGTTGTTCTAACACCTAGTGAGCGGCAGTTTCCCTCCTACATTCCACATGTGCAACAGAGTATATTTTTCTTAGTTCATAAGTGCTTGGCAGAACTCTGATTCCCCAGGTACTTGGGATATGTTGTTCTGAATTTTCATCACCAATCAGATTACTTACTTTCAGGCCATAAAAGTCACAGAAAAGAATTTGGAAAATTTATATTTAATAGGGCTCTGGGGAGGAATGGCAGGATGAGAGTTGAAAGAGGGAGGAGGGATCATTTCTACAGATCAGTAGGTAGAGAATACTCAGTCTAGAAAGTTGCTAGTAATACAGTAATTAGTAGCTTACACTTTAGTGTAACTAACCACACTGAACATGAAGCTTAAAAATTAAATAATACACATTTAAAATGTAAACTGTGAATATATATATATATATATATATATATATATATATATATATATAGAATGTATTTTAAGACCCACATCTGTGATAACACATCCAACCAGATTTCCTTTCTGTCTAGTCTATTTCTTGTTTGTTGCTTCATTTTACAAGTTGGGATGCTGCCGGTGGTTCCTTCTCACAGTGATATTGTCATAGCCTTCATCTATTCATTTATTCTTTGTGTGTGTGTGTGTGTGTGTGTGTGTGTGTTATTACTTTGGAACATTTATCAATAGTGTTAAACTCTCAGTATAAGAAGGAAAAGTTACTGTATTTGTCCTGGAGGAGTCATTTGTGTAACAATAGAGAATAACTCTTCAAAAGATAGTTACTACAGCAAATGGAGCATTTTCTACTATTGAAGTATAAAATTTACTCTCATAGTCCACAGAAAAATCAAATCATGGGCAATCTTTGCACAGGATGAAGCAGGGTGAGGCAGTAGTAGAGAAGAAGGGAGGGAAAGTTGGCAGAACAGGCATTCATACAAGGGATGGAAAATACTGGAGGCCCTAAGTAAAAGCAGTACATTCCAGTAAAACCATTGCATTAGTTCACCTATAGTATTCTTATATGCCATTTTTAAAAACAAGGAAATGAGCAATAAGTTCCCTTTTGGAAAATGTGCTCTTTCTCACCCACTGCCTTTTATTTTACCCATTAAGATGGCTTTCATTCACTTTTATGCAACTGTTTGAAAAGTAACAAAATTACAAATCTAGTTACATATGTGTAATGGAAAAATTTTAACTCCTAGATATGCAACATTTAGGACTCACTGCTATGGATCTGTATCTGAGAACTTCTATAATTTTCCTAACAGTTTGCCCTCAGTGAAATAGTAAAATGGTTTTACAGATTTGCTAAGTACATAGACTGTCTCATCTCTTTGGAATGTCTATATTGTATCACTCAACTACAGTTACATCTCATCCTTCAATCAGGAAACATAGAGCTTCTTAATGTCAAGTTAAACATGGAAAATTACTTTTTATTTAGTAAGAAGAATTAAGTACTATATTTTTCTTCTAGTCCTGCTTTAATAAGTAGCTCAAGTTTAATGTACTTCTCTGAAGCTTTCTCCAACTACCACCAAAGCGATTGCTCTTCATCTTCTCATTCCATGCCATTCACTTTAAAGAATTTTGCCATGTTTCTATGAAAGGCAACCAATGTAATGGGTTAACACACAAATACTTGGAGCAAGGCCTAGCCTTCTGCCTAGTTCTACCAGGTATGATGGGTTCAGTCCTCGGCAAGTTTCATTACTTTTCTGTGCCTCAGTTTTCTCATCTCTAAAAGTGGGATAAAAGAGGATTAGGTAAAGAAGGTACTAAATAATAAGGTAATGAAGATTAGATTAATTGACTTAATACATAAAAGCTGTTATAAAATTGTCTGGCCTAAGTAATACTGTGTAAATATGCTGTATTTTTAGGTGTATTTATTATGTTAAAAATATCATTTTTGCTTGAGCATGTGTCTCCCTCACTAGGATTTCCCTAATTATTTTTATTCTTTCCATGATTCTTTTCTTCTTCCTGTGTTTTCATTCTCCTCTCTGGACTCAGCCTCCTTCTTGGAGAAGACATATCACTTTTCCTTTTAGTGTGTATCTTGGGTACTTTCTCATTGCTGGAACAAAATACTCTAGGACCACAGGTTAAAATCAAAGGTTGATTTCAGCTCTCAGATTTTGGCAGCTTTGGTCCCTAGGCAGCTGACTCTAAGACAGAGTGGCTTGGTGGAGGTGTGCAACGGCAGAGCAGCAGCACAGAGGTGCAGTTCATACCACGGCAGGCAGATGGCAACACAGCAGCTGACCTTGGACAGCAGCGAGTCTCTCCTTCCCTTTTACCCAGCCAGGTACAAACCTTTCGGTGGTACTATTCACAGCCAGAGGGGGCCTTCCATTGACTATCTGCACAGCCTGCTATGCTAGGCCAATTTGTCTTCACACATCCATCACCCCAACATCACATACCTAGATCCAGAGCCCTCTGTAGAGCCCCCATTCATGAGCAAGTGAGGCATAGTGGGATATCTAGGTACAAGCCAAAACAGTATAGAATATAATCAGTATGACTTTTGATATAATACTCCTATTGAAATTGATAGGAAAAATACATATAACATTCTATATAAGAATGTTAAATAATTGAGTAAATAAATACTTTTTTAGATTTTAATATTAATGAAAAATACAAAATATGCATATCTGAAGAAAACTGATATCTTTGTACAAGTCCTATGCTTTGCTTAATGTTTCTGTTATTCCTTATGATTCATATAGCTCACTTTGGGGCATAAATGCTGCAGCTCTTTGTACCAATAAGGACCATATCATTTAAGATTTATTATCTATTTGCCTATTACCGTGCCACCCCCAAATGATAGTGGTGGTACTGTGTTATGGTAGTATTGTTCATTGGAAAAGAGTGGGTTGATATGGATTCTAATCCATGATTTGCACTTATGGTACCAAAGAGAAATACTGAGCTTATTATGTAACCTCCTAGAAATTTAATTAAGAGGAAATAAATTTAAAATGTATAAAAATGCAATATGAATCCTAACTTTTTGAATATTTGTCATATTACATAAGATAGCCTGGTAATATACTTTAGTATTATCTCAATGTGTCCAAATATATTAACATAGCTTTAGTAAGTATTATATTGAGTTTAACATATTTTGAATATCTAGATTAATATAGCTTGAATAGTGTATTTTATGTACAGATTGATTATCTGCATCACTAATGGAAACTTTAAACTGAAATTATATTAAGAATTTTGGAAGTTCGGATGAGAAAGTTGACTAAACTCAAGCCTGTTTAAAATCAGTAGATCTATGTTATATTATTACTTTCTCAAAATGCATACTGTGGAATAAACTGAGAGATTTTAAAAAGCTATATGTTATATAATTAAGAGGAGTCCACATTTAAGCACTAAGGATTGTCTGCTTTTGGTTCTTGTAGAAAAATGAAATAAATTTTACATAATTTTCCATTTTAAAGGAAAATTGGCATAATATTTATGATATTTACAGTCTCTCTCTGATGTGGTCTATAGTTCACAAAACCATAATTTAGGATACAGAAGAGATAAAATATGATCAGTGAATACTATTTGAAGAGCATAAGTATCCCTGAATTAGATTATGCAAATGAGATGAACAATATACTATGAACATAGCTATAAGATCCTTTCTTACATAGTATGCAAATGTGGAAATTGCATTTGATTTAGAACCAAATTCTGCCATTTTTAGAATTTACTACCATCAGTGTTCATTTTGCATGAGTGTCTGCACAATTATTTATTGTTTTTTGGCTCCCTTGCTGCATGTGAGGAAGTCTGGATGTGTCACTATTCATTTATGTAATAAAGAAAGAATAAATCCAATATTTAGCTATTTTTATTTTCTCTATTGACTGTACATTTATTTTATTCAAATATTAATCATCATTCATTAACGATTGTTGTAAAGTTTCTGTGAACTAAGTAGTTTAGCCAAACTGAAGATTGTACTGGATTAAACTGGGTATACCAGACGGCCAATTCAAAGCTCTATTTATTTAACTATAATTAAGTGGGTGGTCCTGAATTCTGTGGGAAAATTGCTTTCTGATTACTTTCTCCTATCCCTATGGCAAAGTGTCCCCAAATCCTCTCAAATGAAGCCTTTGATCGACTGTGATATCTATTCTTATGTTGCCTTCAGCATGTAGTTTGTACTCTCACCCTGTCAAATAAGCACATTCCTGCTTACTCTACATAACGGAGGTGCCACAGTTTCTTCGTGTCTACTGAACTTCATTTCAAAATCAAGTAAGATCATTTTCATCCTCAGTGATTCCTACAGAACCACAAGAAAATTACGAACAGCTTAGTGAAATACATGTGTAAGTTTGTATTTCATTCACTGCTGGTCTTCTTATGGAAACCTATATTTTAATTTTGTCATGGAGCAGTATCCAGAAGCACTCCTTCCTTTCATCTCCAGGGGGCAACATGTGAATGATTCTTTAATTCATAGATGAAATTTCATTTTCCTAGAAAAACTATGTATCACTTTGTACCAATCACATCTAGGAGGATATTTATTTACAATAATTTACAGTACTTTTCGTTTTGCACAGCAAATTGTTTCACATATTTTTGTTTCAGTTGTATGATTTCTAGGCTCAAAAAAGTATCTCTTCTAGTCTTTACATATTCCATGCTTTTATGCGCTTATTAACATATGTATATATATAAAATGTATATGTATAATATCTCATCAATAAAATGCTATAAAAGTCTAAGCATATATTCTTAGAATAATTTGTTTTTTGCTTGTTGAGCTCTAAATAAAATTCTCCTTTTCTGATCCCAGGTTTATAAATTAAAATAATAATGATTCTTTCAATTTGCAAAATTACCTTCTAATTATTTATTTAGGTAGGCCTTATAATATGACCATAAAGAAGATGGCTGGTGACTTGCAGTACAGTGAATCCGAACCTATTTTTAGATGTTCTAAATTAATGCTGTTTGTGACAAACATACAGTTCTTTTATAAGTCCTCCTAATAATACATGAAACATGAATTACAGATATGAAGACATATTAAAAAAAACAAGCAAAAGAATGTACCAACATATGCGAGAAAAGTGAAGTGTAACAGAGGTTGCAAAAAGAAGTATGTAAAGAAAAGACACGGCGAGAAAATGAAAATCCTGAAAGATAAATTAATGTATGCCCAAAGGCAATGAATGTCAGTTAGTAATAAATATACTGGAAATAAAACTGCAGCCAATTAGTATGAACAAGAAAATGCAAAAATAATCAGGAATAAGGAAAAACAATATAAGAGCTAAGTTGTATAAAATTCAAAACAGGATGTGAAAAATTATAAAATTAAGACAAGGGAAAAATGATAAGAAAGGAAAGACGGAAAATAAAGGAGAATTGTGAGGATGATAACGACAAACAAGACAACAGTTTCAAGAGTAGGGCGGGTGAAAGGTCAGACACTTCAAGGGACAGAAACATCATTTATTGACATTAAAGGTAGAGAAACTGATAAAAAGAAATAAATTTTGGGGGCTCATTGTCCACAAATACCAGACAAGCTATTATTGTAAATAGTCTTACATGTCCCAGGAGACGTAAAAGGAATGTTGCAGAGATTGCACTTTCTGTGGAATGTCTAATCGTTTGACACAATTGTTTTCTTCTACAAAGCAAACAGTGGAACCACTGTATCTTGGCTACAGTAAGTATTTCTAGAGCTGATTACAAGTATCACGAACCTGTCAATTACAGACAAAACATAAGCGACACTTTAAAAATCTTTAAGAAAAATTCAATGAACACCAGTACAGCAGAGTTGAGTTAAAAGATGTTTTCAAAGACAAAAATATTTAGGCCACCCTTTATATATTTTATTTTAAACTTCAGAAGGAATAAATAATTATGTAATTGGGACTTTTTTCAACTAGAATTTTTAAAAGATGTTTCGCTAAGTTCTATTTTAGGTATTAAAGTTCTAGTGGATTTGTGTGTACGCAGATTCATTTCCCTTCTAAGATTATTTGAATTCAATTTTCATAAGTGTATTAAAGGAATCTTCAAATGATAAACTCAATTGTAGGGATTAAATTTTTTAGCATTAGTCTGGTATACATATTCCCCAAAGAAAATTCACACAGAGTCAACATGATGCTGAAATACATAACTTTTTGTTATTTCGTATGTTGTCATCATCACAACGTTGACCTTGATGTTAAAACAAACACCATTTGTTGTCCTTGGGAAGCCATTATCAAAGGTGCAAGTTATAACTCTTGTGGATTTTTAATCTTGTTCCTATTATATAATTGTTATAGCCACTGAACTGAGCAGAACTTCCCTTCATATATATTCTGAAATGTTTATAAAATAATGTTCAGGTTACTTGAATGATTTTAGTATGATAACCAGAAATGGAGAAGGTACCTTGTTACTGTGCTATCTAGTTGTCCATTGCTAAATATATACAATATTAAGTGAATTATGGAATAAAACTTTATATATTTTTCTCCAACTTACTTTAAATTAGTTTAACATTATAAAGAACTGTTCACAAAAAATGATTCAACAGGGTGCATGTACAGAATGGGTTCTCAAAAGATTCCGTGTACATACAGTTTGAACTGAAGCTTGTGTTAATAAGCTTTCCATCATACAAATATCCATGATAAGTAGACTCGTGAAAACAATAGATTTATTTTGGTTCACAGCGTTGCAGAGTCATCCATGATTCACTGACTCTGCTGCTTTTGGCCCCTGGGGGGTAGCACACCATGACTAGATAAGCTGCTCTCCTCACGGTGGATGGGGAGTACAGCAACACAGAAGGCGCTGTGGGTCCACTGCACTCTTCCTGGACACATCCCCAGTGACTTCACCTCCTCCCTCCAGATTCTACACTTCTACCACATCTTAATAATGTCGTGCTAGGGATAGCCTTCAATCCATGTGCCTCGGGGACATTTAAGATTAAAATGTAGGCAAATTTAACATACAAGAGAACTAACATGTAGCTGCTATAATATTAAGGTGGAAAGGATGACAACAGAAACAAGCTTCTGATGAAATGCTTAAAACATTTGGAAAACAGAGAGATTCAAGGCAGTGAACTTTTCATTTAATTAGTCATTTAAGATATTTCATAATACATCAATTTTCATACTAAAATATGAGTTAAAGACAGAAGGCAGGGGCCGGGGAGGTGGCTCAGTGGAATAAGTGCTTCCCTGGCAAGCACAAGGGCCTGAGTTCAATCCCTGGTTCCACCAAAAAAAAAAAAAAAAAAGACAGAAGGCAATGTGGAACTCAGAGCTGCCTAGCAAGAGAATTTGGGACATCCAAAACAAAGAAGTCCTAATAAATAATGTGTCTATTATACATCTCAGGCTCTACATATCTTTTGTCAGTGAACCTTGACAAAACTGAAGGTTTTGTCAGTTAACCTTCAGTAGAAGAGTCTGAAATCAAAAGGAATGGGAAGATTGGTAGCAGATCATGAAACAGCATCATTAAACCCATTTTGCCTCCGTATATAAGGCAATGTAGAGGTAGAGATGTCCTATGATTTGGAAGTTGCTCATCTCCTTCTGAAACATAAATCCATGTGATATAAGCTTGTTTCTCAAGGCAGTCATATTTGAGAAGCAATGGAACTTTTAGGAGATGGACTCATTGGGAAGTCTTGCAATCACTGGGGGCATGCCCTCAGGAGAGATTATTAAATCGCAGTCTTCTGTCTTCCTGGGTCCAAAGTGTTCACACTCTCCCTTCTTGGCCATTGATGCAGCCGGAAGGTCTCTCATGAGAGCTGAGTTAGTGCAGTAGCCACACTCCCCAGTAGTCAAAACTGTAAGGTACATAAACCACTTCTCTTTTCTTTTGTTAGCACTGTCCTTTCAGTATTCTTGTCTTACAATTATGGTAATGAAACACTGACTAATACAAAAGTGTTTTAAAAGTTGCTAATGTTTTCTTTAGTACTGAATGAGGAGACAAGACTTCATTCCTGAAACCTCTATAATTCTGTCTCTCTGTCTCTGTCTCTGTCTCTGTCTCTGTCTCTGTCTCTGTCTCTACCTCTCTCTCTCTCTGTCTCTATCTCTCTCTCTCTGTCTTTCTCTGTCTCTCTGTCTCTCTCTCTCATACACACACACACACACACACACACACACACACACTTGCACGCACATATATCTTAATTTATTTTTTGTGGTTGCTGGGGATAGAACCTAGCCATTGCTCATGAAAAGCAAGCCATCTCCACAGAGGCACACCTCTTGCCTGTGACAATGTGCTGATAATTTGACTGGTGTATACAGTAGAAGAGTCTGAAATCAAAGTGATTGGGAAGATTGGTAGCAGATCATGAGAGAGCCTCACTGAGTTCTTAAAATCCATTGTGCCCAATAATGGTGGCATCCCCAGCTCCCCAGCAAGAGGAGGTTCCCAACTATTCTTCATTTTCCTTGCAAAAATTACCAGCCAAAAAGATAGTGACAGAAACCTATGTCAGAAAGTTAGAGATTTGAATCTAAAAGGATGGTGGCAAGATTTCTCCGAGAACCAAAGCAACAAAATTATGTGCAAAGCAACTAGGGGCCAATTTGTAAAGTATTTGTTCATTTTAAAATTTAATATCAGGTTGGAATTTTATTTATTTACCCTTTAGGATCGAGAGGAAACAAAAGGCAAGAAAAATCAGAAGGCATAAGATAAAACGTTGGGGATAGAGGTTTAGAGTTTTAACAGAAATTGGGTGATCAGTTGTCTTTTATTCAACAAAGTCTGCACAACATTTCTACTTATGCTAGAGTATATCACCATCTGCCCTCGAAG